>ML978307.1:0-62251 GCA_010015745.1 Setomelanomma holmii
CCTTGCCTAGTACCCCTTGATTATTTGAACTAGCTGCGCAGCACGCGCACGCATCTCACTCTCTTGGTATTTTTCCTTATTTGTGAGGTTTCCATCCAACATGGATACCTCAGGGGGTGTGTCAGCCTGGCACCTCAGTTCACACAGTACACTGTGAACTGCATCTCACGTGACCCTATTAGTCACCTGCTTACTAATCTGGTTGTGTATATAATCGCTCGCAGTAGCTCTCTCAATACAACAACCGTCTGCCTCATTCATACCTGCCCTGTGCTCCCACATCCAACAAGAACAAAATGCTCGAGGTACCAATTCTTGACATTGCTCACTATCTAGTTCACGTCCGATCAAGTGTATGCGAAGTGAATTACGACAAGGACGATGTTAGGTATTGTAATGGGTTCTTTTTGATGAAGCGTTTGTCTTTATTGTCGTCGTGAGGCGAGGTTGAGTGTATTCAAGTCAACTCAATCTGATCTGATAGCATTGATGAACTGACAATAAATGCCGCACAACTGCGCGCCGATTTGAGACTTGAACAAAGTCCTAAAACCTGTGCCTCGTCGCATTTTCATAAGCTTGAGAGCGTAGAACCGCTTAAGAAAACACAAACCCCCAGTTTCCGTACTCAACTCACATTTCCCTGCATTCTAACCGACTTACCCATTTGCGATCTTGATTGGTAAAGTCTAGATAACAGCAAAAATCCCATGTCTCAAACAATCACAGTCCGCAACAAGCAAGTCAATCCGTTCACCCTCAGAGACCTACTTACCTATCTAGGTAGGAGTTAAGCCTCTATAGGCAACTACTAGGCTCAAATAGGTAATCAATCAAGTCAAGCCAGACCTTCTGAGCCCCACTTAATTGCTTGTTGCGGAGTCTACAAACAATACCCAACTACAAGTACTGGTACTGCTGCCGTGGCCTAAAAGCGGGCAGCGACCATGTCAACGCCCTTAAGAATACATATTGTATACACTGTCGACATGATTCAAACGACTTACATGAATTCAAAAACTGCTGGGTGTGTCATGAAGTGACGAAATTGAAGAGGAATGAGGGGAAGAGACAGGAGATTATAAAGGCACAGAATTGAGGCTGGGAGTTCTTGGAGGGCATTCCAGGCTAGCAGGAGAGGGGTGGAGAGCAAGGGCAAGATGGGGACGAGAGCGGTGAAGGAGAAGAAAGGGGTTTGTGTTGTAACGTGACTAGATGAGATTGCTGGATGGAAGAAGAGAGAGCTGGTATGTAGGAGGAGTGGAGGTGAGGTATGGGTGCAACGTTACGATGCATTTAACTTTGTGTTATCAGACTTGTCAACGATCAAGCTGGCTTGATCGGCTTGATCAGCTTGAGGCTTGATACTTCCATCAAGCCAAGCTCTCTCATAGGAATTTGCAAGCCAGCCAAGCTGCTAGTGGGAAAAAGCTTGATAGGCTTGATAGTGTCACGGCTGGCGGGCGGCAGAAGATAGGTGTGCTATACACAGAGAACAGGCAGGTTATATTGCTACAGACAGGCGTACCAGGCGGCTGGTCTACTTGACAGGACGTAGCTTAAGAAGCTACGAGCAGATCTTCGATCAGACAGATTTTATCTGCGCGAGGCCCGTGCCTCGCTAGCATCCCGGCTTCTACCGGTCACGCTAAACCACTTAGCGACTTCTGATTGGTTATAGCAGTACAAGCCGTGACAGATAGGCTTGACTTAGGGCGTTGGTGAGGCTTTTGGTATTGCAGTAAGAGCGATCTGGTGATACTTTTTTGGTGTTGTAGTTATATATAGCAGTTAGCCAAGCCGTACTATTATAAACCTACCACAAGGCTTAGGGCTGCTACAGTGTACGTCTGCAGGCGTTCAGATTCTTGTTGCGAGGGGCAAGCTAACCGCTTTAGGCAACTAAAGTACTGAACTGACACACACAGGTGTAGGGGTTCGAATCGCAAGAGGTTCAGATTAAGCCGAGTTGCTTTATTTTTGCCAATCTAATGTTGTTAGCCACCTTAGCGGCTAGCTACTCCATCTTTTTTAGCCCTATCCTCTACCTTCTACCCTCTATTATCGCGTCTTCTTTTGGTGTTTCTGCTCTTCTCGTCCTCTCCTATCGTCCTCGTCGTATTGTCGCTATTATAGCGCCAAAAAAACGCGTCTCAAACGCGCTTTTTGCTCTTAACAAGCGCGCTAGAGTCACATCTTGTAGCTGGCCTATTGTACTCGAAACTCAGTTATTGTCGCTGCGTCTGTCGCCCCGTAAAGCCCTGGTTAAAGCATCCCAAGCCACAAACTTTGAGTCGCAATTGCGCAAGTCGCAGGCCAAAGACGCTATCGTTGCGCCTGCTGAGGGCAGCGAGGAGGCAACAGCAGCCTCATCTAAAGCCGCCGACGAGGTTGCGGATGAAGGCTTTGATGCGCAGCTTGAGGACGCCTTTGACGGCATTGATTAGGCTCGTTTACCGCTGTATATAAAGCCGCTGGCGTCGCAGCGCCATCGAAACAACTGGATATACCGCTATGGCTATCGCGTTGCGCTGCTCAAGGACCTAAGCCGCCTGTACTTTGTGTGCCGGTACTGTCATGAGCACAAGTATATAGACGCTGGCCGCGGTGGCATCTTTGAAGTAACGCGCGCGTTGTCAGCTGCAGCGCGTCACCTGGAGGAGCAGAGGGCTGGCCATAGCTACCAGGCGCCTGGCAAGGCGTCAGTTGCTGGACAGGAAAGCGTCCTCCGCCGCGTGCTCAAAGACGGCACAATTACGGTCACTCAGGCGCTTGCTAACGAGCTCTCCGGCTTCAATACACAGCGCTTCAGGCTCGCAGCTGTGAGCTGGCTCGTCGAGAACAACCACCCTCTTTCTGAGTTCGAATCGCCAGCGTTTCGACGACTCCTAGCTATAGCCAACCCACAGGCAGAAGCAGCGCTGTGGGCGTCCCATAATAGCGTCTCCCGCTACGTTGTGCGCATCTACGACTACCTCAAACCGCGTGTTGTTAAGGAGCTGTTGCAGGCATTGAGCAAGATCTACCTTAGTTTTGACGGCTGGACGACAAAGGGCGGCAAGCGTGGCTTCTTGGGCGTCGTTGCGCACTACATTAACAGTCAAGGCGAGCTGAGGGACCTGCCTATTGCGCTGCCGCAGCTAACAGGCGCCCATAGCGGCGAGAAGATGGCTGAGGTGATCAGTAAAACGTTGTAGCAGTTCAGTATCAACCTACACACAGTTGGCTACTTTGTGCTTAATAACGCAAGCAACAACAACAGCGCAGTGCTCGCAATTGCGCAAAAGATGGGCTTCAACGCTGCACATCGTCGCCTCCGCTGCGGTCCTCACACGCTTAACCTCATCAGCCAGGTGCTCCTTTGGGGCAAGGACTCTAATGCCTCCGATAACGACGCGAGCGAGCTTACTGACGAGAGCGAGTCTATGCGCAAGTGGAGGCGCGACGGTGCTCTAGGATTCCTTTTAAGCGTTATTAACTACATCAAAACACCTCAACAGTACGCGCTATTTGCTGACTTTCAGCGCCTTGCCCATCGGGAGCTGCCTATTGACGCGCCTGCCGACGAGCGCAAAGTCCTCAAGCCTATTAAGCCAGTTGTCACCCGCTGGAACTCCTACTACTCATGCTTTGAGCGCGCTGTAAAGCTGCAACCAGCAGTCAACGCCTACGCTAACCACCATATTAGGCGCGTACGAGACGAGGACACGTACGCCCAGAGTCGCGGCAACAAGCTACCTGACGCGCAGCCGTGGATGCGATCAGACAGCCTCACGGCTGCTGACTGGGCTGTTGTTACTGAGTATATGGACGTCCTGAAGCCGCTAAAGGCTGCTACAAAGCGCCTTGAAGGACGCGGTAGAAGCGGTGGCTTTGGTGCTATTGCTGAGATAATCCCAGTGTTCGAATATATCCTCTCTTACTACGAGCAGCGCGCCAAAGCGTACGAGGCAGTCAACTATAACGCGCACGACGAGGCGCCTGAGGACCACCTTGCTATCAACTTGCGCGCGGCATGGGCAAAAGCTAACGACTACTACGCCAAACTAGACCTCTCACCTGCCTATTACGCTGCTACAATACTCCATCCTTACTATAAAACGTACTGTGAGGCATCGTGGAGCGACAGGCCTGACTGGCTTAACGCCAACAACCGCAATTTTCGCACGTTGTGGGCTACCTACAACACCTCACCGCGCGTTGTACGGCGCCTAAAGGTTATCTCAAACGATATGGACGACGCGATCGACAGCCTCATTGACCCCAAGGCCACGGCCGACGACGACGCAGCGGAGGATGAGTACGATAGGTGGAAGAGGAGTGAGCCGCATGCGGAGAAGGGTACAGAACACGCTAATAACCCTATAAAATACTGGGTAACGCTGCGCGATCGCTACCCCAGCCTCAGCAAGCTTGCGCTTGACGTCCTCTCCATCCCAGCGTCGAGCTGTGAGTGTGAGCGCATGTTTAGTGAGCTAGGCGACCTGTTAGAGCCTCGCAGGCAGGCTATACAACCTCAACTTTTGGCGGCTATACAGTGCGTACGACGGTGGCAACAAGCTGGCCTAGGCGACGACGAGATGTCCGCGAAGGCGACGATAACTGATGACGCGATGGATATATCGTATGGCGTAAGCACATAGGACGACGAGGGCGATTGCTAAAACTCAACACCAAAAACTTTAACACCAAACGATTTCCTAAGTAGGCAATCAAGCCATCAAGCTATCAAGCCAAGCCACTCAATTTACAGCACTCAAGCCAATCCAGCCAAGCCTACAACACCAACAACTCAAGCCAAGCTAAGCTCACGAGCCAGATTGGCTTGGCTGGCTTGTTGCCAACTGTGTGTGTTATGTGAAAGGTCTCTTGGTCCTATGAGCATCGCCTCAAGCACATGTACGCAGTAGTCAAGTGTTGTATATGTGATGCCTGTGGTCTCGGCGTCTCGCAGTGCTTCTTGGGGTGGAGGAAATGGAGAACGAGATCGCAACTCTCTCATGGCCCAACACTCGAGTCTCGCAACGTAGACCCACCAACCGACTGACTTATCCCCAACTGATCCATCTCCGGCACCACACTCTACCTGCGCCACATAGCCGGCTTCGCCATCAATGCCCTTGTCTTCAACGCTTCCCTTATATCACGTACATCTTCGAGCTGATTGGATAGAGCGGCTTGTTGTCGGCATGAATCGCGTGGTCTTCGAGCCGGGCAGGGGGCCGCGACGAGATGATGGCGATATCCGGGGCGATTTGTGCATAGTACAGCTCCATGGGCAAGTCGTTGACTTCAGTGCCAAATGGGTTCTCAATCTCGTTGCCAATGGCGGCGAAGCCAAGTGTGATGTATATTTCAACGGGATCGTCTAGCAACGTGAGGTCGGACAAAGTACCCAGCATTGCGTGGGATTCCATTCGAGAGTTTAATCCTCGATCAGGGATAATTGAAGGTATCTTCGATGTCGACCATCCAGATTTTGGACTGGGCCGTCATCCTTGTAAGATATCGCAGCAGGATCGACCACTAGCCGCATGCGGAAAGGCGTTCCCGTCCACTCAGCGATCATCATACTCGATTCAGCCGCATCACTTTCTTTGAGTTATATCGACCGTTATTGTCTTAGACAAAGCGGCAGACGGCACCTACGTGTGTTGCGTGAGATCTTATGACGTTGAGCCATAACTGTGTTGTCATACTTCATGATGCGCTTAGACGTGCTGCATTTGCCCATCGTCGATTCAGTCAACTGAGCGAGTTGGCGACCCTTCGCAAGCGACTTGGTATCGATATCAGAGAGATATAGCTACGGTCAGTGAGTGTGATCCTTAGAATATAGCTATGGAATGTGATGATATTTTTATGATCGCAAGAATAGATGCGTGCACCTGAACGCTTCACGATGTTTGATTTCAGCTAAGTCAAGTACAGGAGGGTAGTGAGTCAATCATATTGAAAATTGATGTATTATTTCTAGCGAGTGAAATACAACGCACCTAGTCCCATTCGACAACCTTGCGCCGTTCTCATCAAATCACATTCCTGGTATTTCTAACACCACGCTTCCCACGCGCAGGACATCAACGTCCAACTCGCCACGAAGGGCCGATACTCCACAGCCCATACCCTTCCAGATCAGATGCCCAGCTGCCCGGTTGGTGGATCATGCCGAGTCAGTCGCGGCATAATCGTCAAGCATCGATCTGCGACGCGCTTTGCGGCAAGAAGCGAGACTTGTCGTCAGCAGTTCATCCTTTTCTAACTTTGGTACCTGTTTCGGATTGGCTGCATGAACGCACGTTCCGGGCGGTTGGAACGATTTACCGAGGAGGAGCTGGCATGTGAAGTCGCTACCTGCAAGTTCATGGTGGTAAACTTACGAGAAGAGATGTTCGTGAGAGCTGTTGGCCAAAGCTCGGGATTGCTCGCCTTCCACAGGGCGGCTAAGCAAATGCAAGCCTGAAGACGGTGATAAGACAGATAGTGAGCCCTTTGATGTATCGTGTCCCAGACCGCGAGAGCATGTCAACCTCCATGTGAGGATGACATGTGCAGCCTTATTGTCGCCTTGATCAAACCTCGACCCAAGTCTCCGGCTCTAACATGAGTTGTATCAGACCCTGAGTCAATCAAAACGTCCGATAAAACCCACCGAGGCGCATAAATGTCAGTTCGGGACTCAAGCCTCGGGACAGTATCAGAGCTTATTGTGGAGTACTTGTGAAATACGATGGAAGGTTTCACATAGAATTCGAAAGACGGGTCGCGCGGATGGTGAGGCGCAAAATAGCATTTGGGGTATATCCTGTCCAGATGCCATACCGTAGAAACATCGCATCGCGGGATAAGAAACGCTCGCTGGAAATCAGGTATGCAGAAGCAGGAACAAATGGTAGAGCGACGCGGTGCGGAACGGCGGTCGGTATTACGAAGACATCGATGGCGTGAGCCTGTCAGCGATCGACTTTTGTGAAATCTACGTGCTCATGCCTTGCTAGTCAACTCTGCATCGACATAGCGTGGCCAGGTATTGGTGAAGACAAGGTACTTGATGCTCTCGAAAGCTGCGTCGAAGATCTCGTCAGTGAACTCGCTTGGCACGATGCTGCGCGTACTCGATGTACTCGAAGTTGTGTGATTCGAGTCGATACTCGTTGGTCTGCTCAGCGTATCCTCCCAGGGGCACACGACGTTCTCTCTCAAGATTGGCGACTTGAGATTGTCTGGTGTCTTGCTACGGGGCATGTATGGATCGAACTCGACCCCAGCGAAAGTAGCCTGTAACTTCTTGAAGATCTTGTATTCGATGTTGATTGGAGACTCCGCTGTGAATGGATTGATCAGAGTGAAGAAGATGAGGGATGCTTCATTGAACATTTGGCGTCTTTGTGCTGTGCTGACAGTATTCAAGGGTGACCACTTCTTCTTGAAGTTTCGCACCTCTCGAAGGAAAATGATGTTCTCGGCGGTAAACTCGCGGGCTGCTGCCCAGGCGATTAATGGCTCAATACTGTGCTGAATGCTGAACTCGAGGGCTTGCATCGACGCTTTCGATTTCAATTCCTTGCTGAACACTACCGTCGTTGACTTTCCAGACATCGAGGATTGTGTTGAGGTCAAAGAGTCGGTCTCTGATGTTTGCGGGGCTTGTCGACCCCGTTGCAATCTCAAGGTCTTTCGTAGTGGAATGATGATCAAGACTTGCTGGCAAACGACCAAGGATGGAAGGAACCTTGAGTGATGATATTAGTTGACAGATCAATCAATGCTGCACATGGCAAGACATGTAGCGACCGGGCCACAGCTGGAGGCTAGAGAGAACGGTCGCTGCGGCGAACTGGAAAATCATGTGACTTACCACCCAGCTGGTGCAAAGTATCCGTTGATGTTCTTGATCTCCACTAGATTCGAAAAGGTAAACGCAATCCATAAAGGCGTACCAGGTAGACTACTTCAGGTGAGCAAAAGCATTTGACATACGGTAACACACATACCCTGCAATGATTGCAAGTCTCGTCTGCCAGGCCCATGAATGGACGTCTTGGATATGTCGAATCTTCCAGAGTATCCACGGACCGACAACAACTGTCCAAAATAATTGCACAAAGATAGATGGTACCCTGCAAAGCGGTGAGCAGATCTCCTGTTGGTAGCGCGACCGTCTTACCATTCGAATCCTCGGCGGCATTTGAAGGTCCCGTGGTCTGAACCCACGCCAAAGAAGCCAAACGCCGGGTGGAATCGGCGCGAGCCAAAGAACAAGATAATTGTGGGAATGAGCTATAGCTGTGAGCATTCGTCATTTGGGGGAAAGCGACGAAGCACTTACAGAGATGATCATGCCGCATATTGAACCGACATACACTTTCCTCGCAGCGTCGAGATCTACCCACGCCTCCCAGAAGCCTTTCAACGTGTACGAAAGACGTTTCTTGCGCGCCCCTTCGAGGAAATTTCGCCTCAGTCGACGTTGACTCTCATACGCGGTCAACACTTTGGCGTTACAAGCTGTGCAACATTAACGCACCCATGCAACCATATGTTCGATAGAGCTCACCTTGGAAGACAGCCATGCCTGATGGAAGGAAGACAGACATTATCCAGAATTCCGCCTCGCATGGAAACTTTCCATTCCACGGGTAGACCAGCAAGACCAGTACAAGATAGACATGAAGCAAAGTGATCGCAGAGACAACAACTTTGAGACTCCGTATCCGTATGCTGAAAGTTGAGCGATACCGGTTGAGAACGTAAAGTTCGGCGGCTAAAATGATGGTGTATACAATGGCGACAATAATGTAGAAGATGCTGAGAGCGTCGGTGTTGGGAGCCCCACCATCCAGTTTCCGTGCTTGTAGGATGGGCGCCATCCCGACCATAATGTGATTGTACTCAGCTGCTTGGTGATTGAGGTAAACTGGTAGCAAGGCGGAACGGAATGTCAAATTTCAGGCTGCCTCTCTTACTTAACGCAGCGATTATGTGGGACTGGTGGCGGAAGACTTGCGAGCAAGTGGGTTACTGACAGGGCGGGAAGGGCAAGTCAGGGTTACAACAAGCGAGGGCAAGGGAGCACGATGCCTGGTCGTGAACAAATGTCAGAGGTAAATGAAGTGTGAAAGACGCTTAGTCATGGAAAAGAACCTGAGTGCAAAAGAAGATCAGACGTGAACGAAGTTTAGCAGCCGCACGCTGAGCGAATGAGCGGCAAGGGGGCCTGAATCGCAGGTGGTCGGATGCTGCCGAGCCAAATGTGCATCGTGACACCCAGAATTGGTGGGGGAAATCCCTGGTACAACCTCAAGGGAGTGCATTCTGTCTAGGGAGGGACGCGTGAGCTGCAGCGCCATAGCGGAGACAGGTATCACAAAGTGGCCGCCACCGCTACACAGACTGCTACCATGCCATACAGATAGCAGGCATCATAACGCAGCAGCGACGAGGGTGGTGATGGATGCGTTGAAACTTGGCGGGCTGTACGCGGGCAGTCGAATGATTGAAGTCGGAGAAAGTGGTGCGCGGGGGTGTGGCACTCGGGTTGATCGGTGAATTGAAACGTGGGGATCAAGCGGTGGCTGGTGCGCGTTCGTCGCTGGCGAGTTCACACGGAACGAGTTTCGGGCGTTCGGCAGGAGCATGTACCTACCTCTTCCCTTCAACACGACATGCGCAAATTGCTTACTGCGCGTGGGCATGTACTGAATGCTACACGACATCCAGCAGACAGTATCGTTGCACCTCCAGCCCGAGTGGCGGCCGTGAACGTTCGATCAATGCAGGTACCGCTCTCAGCGCTTCAACACGCGCATACTTTGTAGCGAACCTTAGGTAGGTACTCCTGCGTTAACTCTGCGACTTCATTTGCTGGCATACCGATGCTACTATCGTCCTCCGGTCGGTGGTTGATCCATGCTGCAACGTTCCCGTTCTGGTTTCGAGGAGGCCACGCCGCGTTCGCCGCGACGATATCACGTTCATGCAGCTCGTTCTTTATCGCCCTTGAAGCAAGCCTCAGGAGCTGACTGGAAACCAAACCTTTCTCAGTCACGTGTTAGTCCTCGAACAGTTTCATCTGCGGCCTTCCAGAAGATCCTTCGCAATTTCCTTTTTTCCTGCCGTGGGTTGACGCCCACCGGATACCTTGTCCACATGCGCATATTCCCGGCATCACCAAATGTCAATCGTGGGGCTGAACGCCCAACAGCCTCGCGAGTACAAGCAAACAGATTCGTTGCAGAAAGCTGATGTGGGGAGAAACTTCGTAGCACAAACTGTAGTGCCTCGTCGAAGCTGGGAAGCCGAGTGGATCTCCTTCTGAATGCGGGAGCTGGTGACACTCAACAACTAGCTCGGCTGAGAGTGTTCAGTCTGGGTGGGCTTGCATATCATCGGGTATGTTCCCGTAAAAATCATCGACGACAGCCACACATCGGCTGCGGATGAAGCAGCATGGGTTGCCATGCAGCGACTTCGAACGTGTCTTGCGCAAGCCCAGCCAGACAGCAGAAGAGCCGTGGATTCAAAGGTCCATGCTACAAACCACGAAAGAAGACTGACCTGACCGCCCTTGCTCACAGAGCTGGACCGACAAAGCAGGCAATTTCCATTGACGAGCACATGCTTCCAGGAGCTTGGACGCTGGCCTGAGAGAGCGGCGCTTTCCGTAATGACTGCGACCGCACATTTGGGACTGAACCATTGTGATGCAACGAGAGACCACTCTCGTGACGATGGTTGTATGTACCATAGTATCACGGGCCCGTCATGATCGGAGTCGATCTACTCGCTTCATATTGTTCAGAACGGCTCGGCGGTACATGATTGAAGTCCGCATCATCGGTATCATCGCAGAATCTGAGTATTGGGCAAACACGCCATTCGCTTGGCTCAGGAAATCTGCTCCATATCAGGCTGCTCGGTTGCCTGCAATTGTGGCAGCCAATTCCCATGACAGTAATCTCAACTCCACGTGAAAACTCACTTGATTCCCTTTTCTATCACGGTAGACGACACCTATCTATCCTTCTTCCTGTGTGGACCCGTGGTCGCCGTCATAAGGAAACTCGACCGAAAACTCCGCTTCACGCGACATGTGGTTGTTATACGTATACAACCGTCGACTCCCAGCTCGCCGTGTTCCATCCGCCACGGTGGTGACACAATGAGTGGTCTGACATGTGCAGCGGTTTGTCTTTGGATTCAGGCTCTCCACTTAAGATTCCAACTCGGCGTCCTCAGCGCCTTTGCGATAATATCGAGCATACTGATGTCTGCCGACGTTGAGATGGTATGAGTGCTTTCTTGCACCAGCAGAACTGACTTTGCTGGCGTCGGTCGAAAGTCCCGTGGACAGTTGTAGTAAGGCGTCTCCACTCTGGCTGGGTGTTCATTCAGCTCTATCCTAGGCTTAGAACCAGACCTATCCCGGATTTGGGGTCGTTGTCTTTGGCGAAGGTCTAGCGGCCATACGCAGCAAGCGCAGACGAGATCCTGCTGCGAGCGGCACGGACGTGCCGTGTTCTTCTGCGAAGTCATCAGAAAGTCTCAACTCATACAACGCACACGACTGACTACCTTCTCAACGGCAGTGCCTTCGCCATTCACTAGAGTTGACTTTGCTTGTGCATTGGTCACCCCAGGTCGTAGGATGATTCATCGCCGCGTCGGTCTCCAACGCCGCAACAAACGATCGACCAAGTCAGTGACAGACCATCTCTTCCTCAAGACATACAACATACCAGACAGGTTCGAAGCTCAAGAAAGAGGGCCTGTTGAGGCACACAGGAGCTTTCCTGTGTGTATGATCTGCCAATACCATACCAAGTTCCGATAGCTTTCCTGGGCGTGGGCTTCCACGGCTTCAAATGGGGTCAGGCGCTCTCACGGCTTCGGGCAGGGAATGAGCGCTTGCTTGATGTAATGAGATTTCTGGGCACGGGTTTCCACGACCTCGGTTTGAGAACAAGCGCTTGGTTGGTACGAGAAGCTTTCCTGGGCGCGAGCTTTCAAGCGATGGGAAGCCATCTTGTCCCACTCCTTGGACCACTCAGGTATAGTCGCAATATAATCGGCAAATAGAATGGCCTGGTTTGGATGGACGATTTTGCAGGCGCTGCTTTTGCACTTCTTGCGCATGCACAGGTTGCGGGACTGCGGCTTGGGGATGGTCTTGGCTACCTTTGTGGCCTGAGCGCGGTGACTGGAATGCTGTCAGTCCAATTATTGATTAGAGGCACGTCCGTTGCACTGACAAGCTGTCGTCGGCGCTCTTGGACATATGACCAGATCGCTGAGGACCCTGAGCTTCCAGGCGGTCGATCTTGGCTTGGGCTGTGATCTTCCTGCCCTCCAGAGCGATAAACTCTTCATTGGTGATTGCCAGCTGCGCAACAGCACCGCGAGTCGAGAGCTTTTCTTCTCGTTTCCTTTTGCGAGAGCCTGATCCTTGACGTTGTTGCCGGTGTCGGGTTCATCGATGTCCATCTCGATGTCGTTATCGCTGTGCACAGCGTGAGGAGGGGCACTGGCGGGATATGGGTCGCTCGCAGTACTGTTCTGTTTTGCGAGCGGCTTGAACCGATGAGGCAAGGACAAGGCCGGCTGATTGCAAGTTCGGAAGTTCTAAATCGCTGGAGTCGGCCGCAGACATTTGATGTTTTTTCGGGACCGGGTGCTTCGTGGAGGAGGATGTCTTCGTACAGTCAGCATATGACTCGATTCGGGACTAGCAGATTTATCCTTCCAGATCGAGTTTTGGCTCTGGTGAATGGGTCGCACGTGGTGCGTCTTCTATAAGTTCTCCTGTGCAGACTCCGCAACAAGCAATTAAGTGGGGCTCAGAAGGTCTGGCTTGACTTGATTGATTACCTATTTGAGCCTAGTAGTTGCCTATAGAGGCTTAACTCCTACCTAGATAGGTAAGTGGGTCTCTGAAGGTGAACGGATTGACTTGCTTGTTGCTCCTGTGGCAGCCTCCGACACAACTCTTCCTCTGTCGCTTTGCTTTCTGCACCCTCGCATAGTTTGTGAGTGTGCAGTCACGGATAGCTTTCGTGGTGTGTCGCGGTCTGTTTTGCTTTCTGCGCTCTCGCAGATAGATTTTGTGCGTGCGCCCATGGATAGATTTCGTGGCCCCCCTCGTCTCGCTTTGTTTTTTGCGTTCACGGATAGATTCTGTGAGCGCCCATGACTAGCTTTCATGGCCCCTCGCATGCCCTTGATCTTTCTGCACCCACAGATAGCTTCTGTGGTCCTTTCCAATCGTCCGCTGCCCTTCATTGAGCTTGAGATCCTTGGGGGTCTGACTCAAGGAAGAGAATGCATTGGTTTGTAGGCTTATGGCCGGTTCATTCGCGTTGTTCGAATGGCGCCGTAGCATTAGGACTTGGTATCTTTGCGCTTTCTCACAGCACAGCATTCTCATGCCGCGCAAATCGTCGAGTAGGCATCTGCTCGCTATTCATTCTCATTTTCGACACGATACTGCCACAAGCCTCCCCATGCATACAAGCGCCAGATCACCAATGTGTCGTCTTTATTACAGATTCTTCGAGTTACTATATGGAAAAAGGTTTTGGAAATTGCCTGAACATCACTTGAACATCACTTGAGGAACGCGAGACCAACAAGTCTTGCTCTGATAGGTGCGGGTAATCACGGATAGCAGGAAGATGCAATGAGGTTTTGTATCACTCCCGGTCTCTGTGAGACTCTACAGTACTCCAGCGCCAGGTGCCTGCCGCCTGTCATGTTGTCATGTCGTACACTTCCTCAATCATCTCCACGTCCCGATGGCACCCCTCCACCACACATATGCACACTTCAGCCACTTCAGATACCCTCGTCCTCACCCTGGGCCTCGATTGTTGGTCGATTCCTAGGCTTGCAGACGGGGAGGGTAGGGATGAGGTCACGGTACAGCTCTCGCTGGGAATCGTGGACAAAATTGCAGTTACCCTTGCACTTCTCTGTCAGCCTACAACATATACCTTCAAGCCAAGGAGCGAGAAGGTCGGCCTTTTTGCATTCAACAGTTATGAGCCCAGAATCGCTATCAGCGCATCAGCAACAACAAGTCGATTTGGTAGTTGGGTGGGCAACCACCACAGTCCGCAACAAGCAAGTCAAGCAATCTTGAGGTCGTCGATTACGCTGAGGTCTATACAACTGCCAGAGTCGCTGAAACCCAGCGTTGGCAGCAGCGAGCCACTCTGGCTTGTTGGCCCAGCTGTTCTTGCAGTAGTATTTGTAGTATGGATGGAGGCAGGCAGCAGCGTAGTAGGCAGGCGATCGATCAAGCTTATCGTAGTACTCGTTGGCCTTACGCCAGGCGGCGCGTAGGTTGATATTGAGGTGGTCTTCTGGCGCGTTGGGGTGGTTAAAATCGACTTGCTTGTATTGGCACATACGAGCTTTGAGTGAGGTGAGTACATACTCAAAGACGGGTATAACCTTGTATATAGCACCAAACTTGCCTGCTTTGCCTCGACCTTCAAGCCGCTCTGTAGCAACCTTGAGCGGCTCAAGGCAGTCCTGGTACTCTGTTATTACTGCCCGGTCAGCAGCTGTAAGGCCGATTGATCTCATCTAACCTGGAGCGTCTGGAGGCTTGTTACCAGCTTGATTTGCGCGTCTATCTTGAAGGGAGACGCGACTAATATGGTGCTCAGTGTAGGAGTTGTAAGCAGCCTGAAGTTTAGTTGCGTGCTCAAATAAAGCGTAATACGAGTTCCAGCAGGTGATAACGGGCTTGACTGGCTCGAGTATTTTGAGACGCTCTCCAGCAGGCAACTCAGCGTTAGCAGCGTTTTGAAACTCTCTGAAAAGCTCATACTGTTGTGGTGTTCTGATGAAGTTAATGACGTCGATTAGTACGCCTAACGGCCCATCTCTACGCCACTCGCGCATGTACAACTCCTCTGTATCAAGCTGTTCAGCAGCATTGTTGGTAAGCCTCGCGGTCCTTGCTAAGTATTATTGCCTAGCTAATAAGATTAAGCGTATGAGGACCACAACGGAGGCGTTGATAGGTAGCGTCAAAGTCGTATACGCAAGCAAGCGCAGCGATAGCGGTGTCGTTGTTCGTAGCATTGTCAAGTACAAAGTAACTAAGCTTGTTCCTAGTGACACTGTACACCTCAAGCGTTTAGGCAATTGTATGTGCTATAGCTTCGCTAGTATAAGAGCCTGCAAGTTGTAGTAGGGCAATAGGAAAGTCGTGTATTACTCCAGAAGCGTCAGCAAAGTGCGCAACGACCCTAAAGAATCCACGCTTGCCACCCTTTGTCGTCCAGCCGTCAAAGCTTACGTGTATTTTACCTGCAGCTTCTGACAGGGCCTAGACGACTCGGGGCTGTAAAGAGCGGAAGAGGCGCATTACTTATGTAGCAACACTGCGAGCACTCACCCATAATGCTGCCTCTGCCTCTGGGTTCGAAAATTTTATTATATCGCGGAAGGAGGGCTTCGTAAGCAGCTCCATTGGTAGGTTGTTATTGAGTAGGCAGAGTACAGCAGCTTGTCGAAACTGCTGTATATTGAAGTTGCCTATCGCGTTAGCAGCCTCTTGAGAGACCTCAACACCAGCCTTCAAAGCTTGCCGCAGAGAGAGCTGCCCACCAGACTGTTGCTGTTGTTGTATACCGCTCTTTGTAAGCCTATAGCCTTGTCTCTGCAAGCCGAGATGAGTAGCAGCAGCTGTCGTAGCCCTCGAAACGTCAAACATGCTGCTGCCGCTAGCGTCGATAGCCTTGTGAGTATGGCAGTACTTACATACAAACCATACTCGACTTAGGTTCTTACACTTAACAACGCAATAGCCATGTCGATATATCCAGCTTTTGACGCGCCGCTGGGTTGTAAGAGGCTTCATAAAGCGTCTAACCGCTCCCAGTCAATGCCGTCAAAGTTATCGTCATCTCCATCATCTCCATCGCCACTGCCAGCTTCAGCTGTTGTCGCTGTCCCAGCGTGGCTGCACTAAGTAGGCGCAACGATCTCCACCTCTGGCTGCGACTCCAACAATTGCGACTCAAACGTTATAGCCTGACTTGCAGCAGCTAGGGCTTGCCGGGGCGATAGTGATCGTTGAGATAGGTGCTGAGATGATGGCTCTGATGGGTGCGTACGTTTGGCAGTGGGCGTGGCAGCAGTGCTAGTAGAGAGAGCTCAAGAGCGCTTAGCCATTGTAGGCAACTAAAAATACCAAAAAACGCGTCAGTATAGGCAGTAGTAATAACAGTAGAAACTTCAAAAATGTACTGTAGAGCACAGTACAGAACCGTGTAGTACGGTGTAGCACAGTACGAGTGCACGGACAGGTCTAATCCAACTTGGGATGACCTTTAGGGGCTAATTGCAACTCCAAGGAAGTATCGTGAGATCGACTCCCTAGCTACTCTAGAAACCTCAAAAATGTCCTGCAGTTAACAAGCAAGACAAGCAAGTCAATCAAAAATCACTCCTCAGCTTGACTTGCTTGCGAATTTAGGTGAGCTTAGATTGACTTGATTGAATTGATTAACTCAAGCAAGTCAAGCAAGCGAACCAATCTGGATTGCTTGTTGCGGACTGTGGCAACCACAAGCGAGCGACTGCCAAGACCAAAGAACTGCGACCACCAAAGGCCCACGTTCGAAACCCGCAAGTACCAGAGGTACAATTACAAACAGTCAGATCACAGGAGCTGTAGGCTATAGAGCCTGTAAGAGCAGGAAGCTCGGCTAGAGAGCCACAGCTAGGGCCTATGCACGAGCGTAGGAGATCTGCAGGAAGAGTGTAGACTTTGAACGAGTCAGATCTACACTAAGTTGCACGTCATTCGATCTGGGGGGTGTGTCAGCCTACGATATATACCTTCAAGTTATAGCAGTAAGAAGGTCGGCCTTTTTGCAAGCTTACATTCTCCCATGCACAGTCGTTGCGAAACTTTGGGGCCTTTGGCTTCTTCGGACCGACTGGATGGCCGTGGACATGGCGCCTACATACGATCAGCAGAGATTTGATGTTGCGGGAGAGTTAGGTCGAAGACTTACTGGCCTGCATGACCGACCTTGTCGGGACAGGGCTGTCCAACGACCATAGGGCGGCTCATCGGGTAAGAAGGAACTTTATCGGGAGCAAAGCCAAAGCCGCCGGCTAGCGCAGAGCCAGGCGTGGGAAGAGCAGAAGAAGATGGCGAGGGCCCGGAGTGACCGGCCACTGGACGCTGACCGAATGTAGGAGGCAGCTCTAGTAGACGCTTGCTCTCAGCACGAGGCGCAGAGCCGGGTGGAGCCGAATCATTACTGGGAGTAGGCGGAGAGGTCGAGGTCGAAGAGCTCTGGTCGCCGCTGCTGTGACCCTGATGAATGTGGTAAATGGGGTTGTTGATGATGGTCTGCGACTCGGCTCAGTTCTCCTGCTTGTAGCTGTTGAAACCAACATGGAGCTGAGCAAGCTTCACATGCATGTTCTGGATGTTGAACTCCAGTGTACGCTTGTGCTCCTCGATCTTCTCGACGTCTACCTGTAGCGTATGCTTCTGCTCCTCGAACTTCGTAACCTCGTTACTGACCTCAACCTTCTTGTCCTCGATGTACTGCAGCTCTGCCTTGCTAGTAGCGGCTCGAGCCGCCATCTTTTCCTTCTTGCTCGTCATCCTGCTTCTCGACTGACGCGAGCTGGTTGAGACCGTAGCGCTCAACTGTGGCGGCCGCTTCTGGGCCGTGACCCATCGTCGTGGTGAGAAGGAAGAGGTGGGCACTCATTGCCTGGTCATCATCTGCTCGCAGTCTAGCGAGATCCTGCTCCAAGGTGGTGATGTATTTGTCGCGCGCGTCGCGTGGCTTCTCGTCGTCCTCGGTGTTGTAGTCTTGGGTCCATTCGCCGTCGGTGATGTCATCCGCCTGAACCACAGGCTTCTTGCAGAAACGTCGAGCACCGCTGTCAGGGAGTAGAGAGCACTTGTTGAAAAAGCTCGGTGCGAGGTAGCTCCTCGGTTTTGTCCATGTCAGTATCGCTCTCGGCAGCGGGCTTGGTCTTGGATCGCTTGGTCTTGGTCTTGGATTTCTTGAAGATTTCGGGAGCGGTGTTCTCAGGGGCCTGAGCGCGCTTGTTGATCAGGTCGTGGTGCGGGATCTCCTCGATGTTGTCCATGTCGGAGTCGCTGTCGGCAATGGGCTTGGCCTTGGTCTTGCGCTGAGCCTGGTAGGCTTCGGTATCGTCGTCGCTGTCGCTATTCATAAGCGGTCTTTCGATCACGGTAGTTCGAATCCATGGCAGTTTCGTCTCCGGCAATATGCTTGGGCAGAGGTGGTTGGAGTTCGGTGTCGCTGTGGGGTATTAGGCAGCTTCATATACTCGTGAATAACCGTTTTGTCTCGCTAGAGGATGCGAGATCCACTGGTGGGTCTGTGCCAAGGACGTTTTTGGAAGCGTATGCTCAAAGTGAAAGCTGAGATCGAATCAGTCAATCGAGCCTCTCCCAGCACAACATAATCTCGAGGCGCTATGACATGACCAGTTCTGGAGGCTGCAATAGATATTTGCTGCTCACTGCTATGATGAGGATATATCATGTGGAGCCTGGTGCCTAGAGCGATGTATACACAGAGTCGATTTGAGGATGGCAATTCCGACACATGACACTGAACGCGTAGCGTCACCGGCCACGCATGAGTCGATTACAGTCAAGATCACTGAGAAGACTTGAGCGAAGTAGTTAATCATGCGCGGTCATCATCTCGATCGAAACACTGACAGTCTTAGAATGTGATGTAGTGAGTCGTAACACGTGACCTCGACCGACTAGGGCTCAAAAGGCACGCAAGATGATACTTGGGTAAGAACAAATGGAGTAAGTCAAGAAGAAATAGGTTGGCTTCGATGATGGTGTTAATTATAATGTATGCTCGCGAGGCTGCGAGACAAGTTACACCAGTGAACTTTGAGTCGTCATACGCGACTTCCTGTTACGAACATTGGAAATGACTGGTAGGGGATGCACGGGATGGTGCACAGACCACTTTCCCCCCACCAGTCATTTCCAATGTTCGTAACACCACAGCCCTGACAGCCGCTAGAAATAGATTACGCAGTGATGATTACATCTGACGTCCGGGGCTGCTTGGCGCGATCCGAAGTACAAATCACTACAGCAATCTTGCGTGAATATGGGCGTCGCAACGGCCACAAAGCTTGACATGACTTGTTGTGCTGTTATATAGTTACTAGAACATAACAACACTCTTTTATAAGCATTGCAGGCGCTAGGAGCTTCTAAGAAGTGCTGCAGCATAGCAGCACTGTTAGACACGAAAAATAGACTGCTTGTAACTTTTGCGCAGAGGCTGCAATAACAACGTATTTTTTAGATAGAAGGATAAAGAAGTGTTTATTAGTAGCCTAAGTACATAAATAATACTGGCTTATAACCAATAGTAATGTGTGGAAGGAATGTAATCTGTTTAAATTTAAAGTACCCCTCGCTCGTCCCGGCACGGAGGGTGTCCCAACACACAGGGAGGAGGGACGTTACGCCCGACGGAATTCGATCGGCAACACAGACACTTAAAATGTCTAACCGAGACCCCTGGGAGATACAAGCCGTCAAGATGACCGCGATGATGTGCGTTGTGAATCTTGTCACTTGAACAGTGTATGATGGCGAGCTTTGCGCTGTCGTTCGTGGGCTTGACCGACATCACAAGCGCATTTGGAATCAAAACCCTGAAGCCTGGTCTAAGGCTTCAGTCAGCGGAAGGAATGGAGAAGTACTTAGTATAAGAAGGGAGCAAAGTATCATCACATCACGTCAGCAGCAGTAGAATCGAAAAAAGTCCCTTCTTACGCCGTAAATTTAAACACTACATAAATCATGATTTGTTAACTCATGTCAAACCATACTAGCTTGTGACCAAACCCTTGGAAACAAAACCTGCCACTGCAGGTGTGAATATTCTCCTACTCGATATCGACCTTCCTGATCTCAACATATCCGGTATCCAACTTCGGCACCTCGACCCTCAAAATACCATCCTCCAGCTTCGCAGTGATGCTATCGGCATCAATGTGCGCGGGCGTAGCCCTCGTACCAAGTCTAATCTTCCTTTCAAACGGCCCAACCTTCCTCTCGTTCATCGCCAGTGTCTTCAAGAACTCCTCCTCGCCAGGTCGATAGATGACACCAGCGATGCTGAGCTCAGACTTCTCGGCGTCCCAGTTGACACCAACGTCTTCCTTCTTCGCGCCGGGCAGGGAGACGTGTACGACGAACGCGTTCTCGGTATCGAAGATGTCAGCGTCGGGGTTGTGGTCTTCGGTCTCAGCGGCCTTGGTGGTGTCTTGCGACTCGTTGAATTGGTTCCAGAATTGGTTCATGAGGACGGTGGGGTGGAAGCCGCCTCCTCCGCCGAAGAAGCCTCCGTGTCCCCATGGACCCCAGCCGCCGCGGCGACCGAAGCCTCGTGGGCCACGGTGTGGGCCGTGATGTGGTCCGTGGCGAGGTGGGCCATGGAAGCCATGAGGTGGTCCATGGGACGGTCCGCCAAAGGGTGCTCCAGGTGGCCCACCATGAGGTCCCTCGTGGGTTGGAGGTCCAGGAGGGCCATGGTGATGTCCATGTCGAGGTCCACGACCCCAGGGCCCACCGAACTCTCCAGGGCCACCAGGACCGCAGTGTCGTCGACGAGGACCTCCGCCGCAGCGACCGTGACGACCACGACGCTTATAGCAGTTGCATTCAGAGTCAGAGCCGGAGTTGCCTGCTGGACCTTCGCCGTTGTCTTCGCCGTCTCTCATCTCTTCGTCATTCTTCTCGTTGTCCTTCTCTTTGCTGGCCTCTTTTTCGGCATCGGACTTCTCTTCGTCGTGTTCATGATGACGGTGGTGAGGTGGGGGCGGGCCGCGATGAGGGTAGCCTCGACCTCCGAAGAAGTTGCCTGCTACACTCCAGGGATCGAAGAGTCCTGGCAGACCGGCATCGTGGTTCTCGCCTTGACCTTCCTCGTGCTCGTCTCCGCCGTTACGGTTCGGGCCAGTGGACTGGCGGTTGCCGCCTTGCTGCTCAAGGCTAGCGACGAAGTCCCAAAAGGGAGCTGATTGATTCATGTATGTGACTGATGGCATGTCGCAATGATGGTGATATTGTAGTAATGGAGAAAGGGTGGTGATGATGGAATAAGAAATGGTTTCACAGCTCACCTTTGCAAACACTTATACAAGACCTATCCTTCAGGCATCAAATGGCACGTGGAAGCATACGTATGTTCGGCAGCGTCGCCACACAGCCTGGTGTCCCGCAGAACGCGCCATGAAAGTTGCAGGACCAATAGCACGGATGATGTACACTTTCTCGGAAGCAAGCAGAAGTGTCGAGAAGAGTCATGGGTGATAGGCTGCTCTGCCGCGTGTGCTGAAGACAGCCTGGCCAGGTTGTGTTGCAGGCAAAAGATGGTTGCGCGTCCTGGTGTGGCACAAAAAGGGTAAAGCGGCCCGTTGTCGGGGCTTTCAACGCTCCGACGGATGCGCCACAGGTGGCGGCAGGCTACTCATTGGTCCGAAAAGTCGCCATCAACAAAAGTGTGGCATTCGCAGATATCAAAGTGGCCGGCGGAGATGTATGATGTCCGAACATGCTCTGGAGGACATCGAAGCAGATCTGTCTGGGCTTGGGCATACACAGACGCAATGTCACACCAGAGGCGGTCCTCGAAGACTGTAATGAAAGGTGAGGATCTGTGGACATGCAGGGGAGCTAGTAGCCTAGAAGTGCTTCCAGACGTCTGTCATGATCTACCAGCGCCACAAAGAAAATGTGATGTTGTAAGTACAACTTACAAGCATTAGAATTGGGATGCATGAGACGTGCTAAGCATGTACAGGTAACCTTGGACCATGTAAAAGGCGAACGAGCCCTTCGAGAGGCAAAGTAGACAAGGAGTGCATACAGCTTTCGTGATAGTGATGATGTTTACTTCAAGAAGCTGCGTAAGGCTGAGTGAGGTGTGGGTGGCTAGACTTTGGCCTGTCAGACAAGCGCGGGGGAGGGGCAAGCTGCAGCTGCTATCCTTACAAGCTCATGCTATGACGCCATCGCGAGACAAACATTCTTCCGCCCCACCAAACATCAAGCACACTACTGAAATCTCTCCATATCGAGAACGTCCATCAAGCACCCAAATTCCATACACCAATCAATCACACAGTACCAACCACAATGTCCGCCCGCATCCCAACCTCCACCTCCGTCAGCGAGTCAGCCGTCATTGAGGCGCCTTTCAGCGATGTCTGGCATCTAATCAAGCTTCAAGACTTCAGCAAGTTCTGGTCTGCTCTCGACAAGAGCGACTGGGTCAAGGGCGCATCTGATGAGGCCGATATCGTTAAGTGGACCTTCAAGGACGGCACGGTAGTTGAGGTCAAGCAGGAGGAGCACTCGGTAAGTACCACCATCGCTTTACGATGAACATAAATCTGATTAATGTCCAGAGCATCGACCACTTCATCACATACAGCATCATCTCAGCGCAGCCTGAGCTCTCATACTCGTCCGTCGTCAGCACCATCCGCGCATACCCCGTCACATCCGGCCAGCACGAAGGCCACACCTTTGTTACCTGGACTGGCAACTTCAGCAGCGATGCCGATGCTAGTATGTGAAGCAGAATTTTCTTTGATACCGTATGCTAACACCGAGACAGGCGTGATTCAGGATGCCAAGTTCAAGCGTCGCGAAGCTCTCGCCGACCTCGCAAAGGCTGCTTCCAAGAAGTAAGCTTCAACGTTGGAAAGAAGGATGCTTTGCAGAGAAGGAAGCGACACAAGTCTAAGTAGTGGATAGGCGAGCATCGTCGGCTCATTATCAAAACGATCAAGGATAAAGAAATTGCGATTAGATCTCATTCCCGCAAAAATCATAATATGATATAATGATAAAGCTTTCATGTAGCTTCAACGTGCAATCAACGCATGACGCTGTGCATGTTGTGGAATACATGAGAAGCGTCAGAGGTCAATCACCCCTGCAAGGGACACGCGCGAAGTCCAACGGAATCAACAACTTACACAGCGTAGAGAGTCGGTGCAAAAAGGTTGCAGACCAGTTGGCATGGCAAAAGCATATTCAAAATGTGGTATAGCAAATTGGGAGCCCCGGAAGGACTCTACACGGCCGTTTCCGTGCAAGCTACGGTGAACCATATGCACCAACGCTAGCCTTGCCGTAGCCTTGCAACCATCATCGTCTTTAGCTCCTCATCCTTCCCATCAAGTCAATCTTTGCGGGCAGTTCACCGTTCGTTGCTCCAGTCGTCACAGCCAAGACTCGACGGACGCTATCATTTAGCCACAATTGGGATATTTTCTTCCATTGAGCGCCTTGTCAACAGGCCATGCAATAAACCAGCCAACTCAGCACTTGAAGCCGGTCTCCGCAGCTCGAGCAGTAATAGTGCAAGGCGTTGCTGACCTTGTGGGCATCTCGCTTCGGGTTCACCTCGTTGATCACGTTTCCTCCGGAGACCGGCAGACCTACCCACTGACGCTTCATGCTTTGTCTGTTGATGACGTTTCCAAGGGGAAATCGGCAGCTTGAACACTGACGCTTCAGGTCTCGACCTGTTGAGGGACTGATGCTTCGTATCCAGCGGATTGACAACCTGACGATTCGGGGACTATCCGTTGAGGAGTTGGCGTTTCGCGCCCGGCAGATTGATGACTTGCTGATCGCATCTGAGATGCTGCAGAACCCAGCTCAGCTTTACGAGACATCCAATCTGTTGCGGAATATATCATGGTCCGCCTCGAGGTCCCACCTCGAAGCATTCGAGGAATTGCTCGAGCGTCATGGGTTGGCATTGCGCCAATCACCTTTTTCATTGAGCTCCAAATCCGCGAGATCGGACTTGAGGAAGACTGGACCGCGTCTTGAACTGCAAAATTGCTCCTAGCTCTTCGAGTGCGTTCCGACTTTCGCATATGTAGCTGTTCGACCAAAATCATCTGTGCTCTGTCACGAGCGCACTGTACTTCGACCTTTCGACATGGTCATCGCACGCTTTCCACCAACGTTCATGTTCCATTCTTGCTTTGGCATCTGACGAGCGACACGGCGTTACGGCTTCCATCACGTCCTACATGACCGGATGTGCGCAAATGTTCGTAATTGTTCTAGGACTTCGGCGTTGGAACTTCCGACTTCTTATTTCCAGATGCTGACAGGCGAGCTCTACTTTTTCTCTCGCCCTGGGCGGCTCAATTTTTCTATGGCGGTAAGTAGTCATATTTACGCCTCGTGTATTGCAAGGTATTGTGTGGAAAGATGTCACAGGAAGCGCATAAACGCGAGCCAGCACGACCTCGATGGGATGACATTGAAATAAGCCCTTACAGCCTTCGGAAGGCAAGAGAGGCAGCGACCCAGTGCAAGCTCAACTCGCCCATCATCTTAGGTCAGCACTAGCCACTCTACATACGTATCTATCGGCTACTATCTGACCTTGTCCATCGGTAATCACGGGACTACACTACACATTCAGCGCCATGGCGCGAATGCAGCTAGTAGAGCGAGGCTTGGGTGGGAGGTTGACAGACTTAAGACGACGCGCTCCTCCACATGGGCATTGTTGCCGCTGCCAGCACGACCAG
Organism: Setomelanomma holmii; assembly: GCA_010015745.1. Classification (NCBI taxonomy): domain Eukaryota; kingdom Fungi; phylum Ascomycota; class Dothideomycetes; order Pleosporales; family Phaeosphaeriaceae; genus Setomelanomma; species Setomelanomma holmii. The sequence continues at coordinate 24,625 of ML978307.1, forward strand.
CTTATCGCGAAAGAGCCCTAACATCTCACGCATCGCTGGAAGCCATGACCTCCGAATATGACTATATCATCGTTGGAGGAGGAACCGCTGGCGTGGTGATCGCCTCGCGCCTCAAGCAATACCTTCCGGCGGCGCGCATCGCGCTCCTGGAAGCTGGACCTAATGCCGTAGATCATCCACTCGTCAACGATGTCTCGGACGGGAATGCGTGGATCGCAATGATTCCAGAAGGCTTAGTCGTTGACTACTCGACAATTCCACAGGAGCATCTCAACGGGCGACAGATCCCCAATCCGGCAGGACGCATGCTTTCGGGCTCTAGTGGGGCGAACGTCGCGACTTGGATGCGGCCCTCGAGTGCTGATTGCGACCTTATTTCAGAAAGAGCCGGTCACGAGAGGTTCAGATTCAAGAACATGGTGAAATACATCAGAAGATTGGAAACTCATTTCAACAAGGCCGCAGACATGGACTTCCACGGATTCGATGGGCCAATACACACTGTGGGTGGCAGACACTATCCACTTCGCGCGATACTGCAACAAAGCGCAGAAAGCCTTGGGCATGTATACAACCCGAAAGCGACTCAGGGCGATACTACTGGACTAGCTGATTATGTGCAATGCTACAAAGCCACGTCTTCGACGACTGCAACGCGACAGCACAGTGCTCGCGTCTACGACCTCAAAGGTGTCGAAACGATATGCGACGCGCCAGTTGCTCGTATTCTGCTAGACGACACAAAGCGTGCAACCGGTGTCGAACTGCTCTCCGGGAAGAAGTTGTTCGCCAGCAGAGAATTCATCGTAGCTTGTGGCACGCAAAGAACACCTCAACTGCTCATGCTATCTGGCATTGGTCCCCCAGACGAACTCGCAAAGCATGACATCCCCACTTTACTCGATGCTCCAGCCGTTGGGCAGAATCTATTCGATCATTCAGCTTTCATCCAGTACTACAAGCTCAAACATGCCGATAAAGGTTACGCGAAGCCATTTACAGGCACAGCGCTTCCCGAGTACTCGCAAGGCATGCCCATTGACTTCTGTCTTCTGGCGAACATACCACCCTCTGAGCTCGCACCCTACCTTGTAGCCGATGGAGTTGATGGTAAGGCGTCGCATCCATTGCTGCTGGAGAAACGATGTCACTTCATGAGCGTTCCTTTCTACTACCCGCTCCTGGCGTTCCCACCTCTCTACCCCAACATGTCAGAAGACAACACCATTATAGCCTTCGCTGCCATACACACGTTGCCTCTCTCTCGCGGGACTGTCACACTCAAGTCCGCAGACCCGAAGGACAATCCTATCTGTGACCCCCGCTTCCTCTCAACGGATACAGACCGCTTCATCATCCGCCGCGCTGTTCGCGAGAACATGCGTATTGCGGCTACTTCACCTCTCGCTGACGAGATCGAGGGCGAGGTCGCACCTGTGGGCTTTCCAACCTTGACGAAGGACAGTTCCGACGAGGATATCGACCAACGGATTCGCGCGCTTGTGGCAACTATAGCTCATCCGATGGGCACATGTGCGTTCGGGACGGTGCTAGATGACGAGTTTCGAGTGAAGGGCGTGAAGGGACTGAGGGTGTGCGACGCGAGCGTGTTCCCAGAGCCGGTGGCGATAATGCCGAGCTGTCTGATATATGCTTTGGCCGAAGTCTGTGCCGAGCTGGTTGCTAGGAAGGAGTGATTAGTAGGATTTCCGAGATTTGAGCAACGTACTGGCGCTTCCAAGTCACGTTGGTCGCTTCCATTGTAGGAACGCAGTGTCATGCTTCCATGGATTGTATTAGACTGCTTGCAATCGCCTGCTCGTGATTACTTGTGGCATTCACTGCAGTGATCGCATAGTTGTCGAGCTTTCGATTTGTTCACAGGTGACATCGGTCTCTTTTTCCATCCCGATTATGCGAAAGCCCTTCTATTCACTCGCCTGTGCCATTGCAGCCCAGCCTCCGCACATCTAAGCAGGTTCCCTCCTTCTCCTTCCTGCTCCCTCACTCACGACAACCACACTGTTAGGGTCAACTCGTGGGTTGCATGCTGATCACCTGGCATGAAGAGTTTATGCTTCGTGTCTGTCCTCTTTGACACTCTCTATCTACAGCAATCATTTCATTCCCTTGGTGCGCACGACATCGTGCGCCATTCACATCATCTGCTCCGACAAGCTGCGTCAGTATGAGTATCTCCAGATGGTAAAGTCTAGAGAGACTGCGACAGACTTGTCGGTCAACGTCCCTTGGTGGTCTGCGGCGGCCGACACTATACAAAGACACTTGCGCTTGCGCGGGGCTTGCACGGGCGGTACAGTCACAGATACAATCGAGGGTTTGGCGTAGTGGTGGTGACAGCTATCACCAGTGTGAGCAGCCTGCGACAGATGACACAGTATCAAGACACATGCGCTTGCGTGAGGCGAGTGCTAGCAGTACAGTCCAGGAATAGCTGCGACGACGCGGGTCATTGTGCACGGCTAGGCTGTGAAGGTTGGCGTGGCATATAAGGGCTTGTCCAATGCCCCAGAGACCACCTTCGCTTTCACCATGTCCGCATAGCTCAGTTTGTGGTTCGGTTGTGAACAAGCACTTGCTCTGGGCTTCAAGCACGAACGATCGGCCCTGCGCTTGTATCGGCATTTTATACCTTTTTCATTGAGCTTACTTTAGATCTTCAGGATCTGACTTGAGGAAGAAGCCTACCGATCAGCCCTACTGGACGTGTTCACAGTGCAGTGTCCGTACCTAACATCCAGGCATAACATGCTACGTAAATTTGGAGAACCTTCTGAAAGCTTCTGTGGTATGCTGACTGGCCGGTCCTTATTTGCTAGCTCTATGTCGGAACTTTGTGAGAGCGCCATTTTCCACTGACTGTCTCACAATGGTCACGCTATCAGGAAGATTCCTTGTTGGTGCGCAATGTCAGGAAGCTCGTGGGCCATTCGCTCATACTTAAACAGCGCACTGCCTCTCCACGTCTCTTAATAGCCCCCATTAACGCCGCCAATTTGCCGCAGCGTCAACTCGCCCGCTGAATGCAGATTACCTACCATGAGAAGTTTATGCTTCGTGTAGTTCTCTTTGACAGCGCGGTCAGAATGGGAAAGCCTGCGATAGTCTCATCATGCAGGCATTGCCTGCGATAGTCTCATCATGCAGGCATTGCCTGCGACAGACCGTCAGCATCATCATACCGCGATAGGGCTGTCAGTATCGGTTGTGGCATAGTGTGTGCAAACAGCTGCGATGAGCCGGTCAGAATAAGCACATCCCGCGGCAGCAATGTCAACGGATGACTCCGATAGGCTCGTCAGAATCAGTTGCATGCGATAGCAATGTCAGAATGAGGACTGTCTGTACGGCTATGCCGCGAATGTTGGCAAGTTCTCGGGCTCTGCCTCCCTGAGACCATCTTTGCTTCCACGACCACACACCTGCTGTGTGGTACATCAATACACTTGCCTCGGGGCTCAAGCTCGATCATCCAGGACTTTACCCCTGATGTCGGCATTCCATATCCTTTTCATTGAGCTTGGATCTGTGCGATGTCACTTGAAGAAGAGTGGAGCATATCCCGACATGATCAGACATCGTCGAGCTTGTTCCAGTCCAGCATCATCGAGCGTCTACCTGCAGGACACATGAGATTGCGACCTCTGCCATTCTCCATTGTATGATATCGGGAAAGCGAGAGACAATGCTCCGCAACACATACAGTGTACGATTCGAGACGGAAGATTTGGCTATCTGCCAGCCAGGAGCAATAACCTTTTTGATTGCTTCAGCGGCCGCACTTTACCCGCCGATAGTCTTTTCGATCCATTAGCGCTGCCCAGGATGGCCTTACGTGCTCATAGGTAGTTTGTTTACAGGTGGCTACGCATTTGTTGTGGCGACCCAACCTTCTCAGCCTTGCGAGACTTGCATGCAGCCCCCAATATGGCGGCCGCATTGCGATAAGATTGACCATCGTGGGCGTCAGGCTGAAGCCACAACTTCTGCTCGTTGGACAAAAATTTTTGCGCAGGCATATCTCCCGCAGAGCAGATAACCTTGCATATATCCCCTCTTTTGCAACAATTTCTAGTTCCGATCGATCTGCTTCCCCAATGTGTTACTCTGCTGTGCTACAGACTCATAGCTTCAAGGGTCTGATATTGCATCCTCCTACTCTTGCAACTAAACAGTGCCGCATCTAGCCTCCACACAATGAGGCTCGCCGTGATTCTCGCCTTCGCTGGCTTGTGCGCCGCACAGTCTACTCTGAGCTCATGTGGTGCAAGTAATGCAACGGGTATGCTATAGCAATAACGCTGACTTCTTCAGCAATTATGTATTGACAACATGGCTCAAATTGCCATCACCGAATTTCAATGCGCTGCGAATGACTACGGCTGCTACTGCACAAAAAGCAATTACGGCTACGGCGTACGTGATTGTGTCAATCAAGCATGTTCGCAAGGAGATGCTGCCGCAGCTATTGCGTATGCTGCTGCACAGTGCGCGAGTGATTTCTTCCATGCTCTTCAGCGAGTCAAAATATTGATAACCAGGCACAGGTCCAGCGTCTGCATCCGTTAATTCCGCGATCGGGCTTTCCTCGGTGGCAGTATCAACATCAGCGCTTGAGATGACGTCGTCGATACCAACAGTTGCTACATCGCCAAACTCAAAATCCACCACTGTGTTGTCGGTGACTAGGCCGTTGTCAGGCACGAGCTCTGCATCGCCGACTACCACTAGCCAGAAATTCCGCGAACGACCTGGCAGTGAACTCTCAGCTGGTGCGAAAGCAGGCATAGCCATAGCAGTGCTGATCGTCGTGCTCTTGCTCATTGGTGTGCTTTACATGCTTTGGCGTCGAAAGCAACACGCTGCGGCAGCTTCTCATCTCGATGAAGCTCCTGTATCGCCAAGCAACGGAGCAGTGGCGCAAGGACTTCTCGTACCTGCGGATGAGGGGAATCATGATCCGACAAAGCCTGAGCTGGACAGCACCACAGCAGCTTTGCCGCCGCCGCCAGTGTACGAGATGCATGAAATGAGCGGGACAACGGATGTGAATCGACAAGAGCTTGATGGCATTCCGCGGCGGACGAACGAGATAGGCCATCTTGAGCTCCCAGCTTCTATTACAGCATCTCGAACGCAGCTAGCAGAGCTTAAAGACACTAGCATACAGCCCACAGCGGCCGATGAGGATAGCATAGTCGTTGATCGTGCTCGCACCGAGATTGGAAATGATAGGGCAAGTCAGATGGAGCAGCTGAGAGCGCAACGCGCTGCTGTGATACGTGAGAGAGAACGGATGGAAGAAATTGCGAGATTGAGGGCTGAAGAAGAGAAGTTGGACAGGGCAATAGCAGAGCTGGACAGCAAATAACGGAAGGTTGTGATGTGTTTACAGTCTTGTAGATGATGGTGCAAGATGGTGGCTGATGATAAACATCATTCGGCCGCTGGACTCTGGGCAGTCGCCTGCTCTTTTGCCTCCAGGCGTCCACCATGGTACATCACCGTGATCTTCGTGCTCATACTCCGTTGTCCTGACCATGTTTACGAAGAAGCCGATGCTTTTGGTAGTCTCTCGTGGTGTTCGTTGAGACCCGTCGTGTTTAGTGCGTAAACTCATTTTCTGAAATGTGCTCAGGCTCAGCAACCAGGTCATTGCTATGTCTGCTAGCTTGCTCCTCCACCTGACATGTATTCCATCGCCGATGCACAAGCTCTGCTCTAGCGACACACTCCTGGCAGAGAATGGCATCGGCCTCGCGCATGCCTAGCGGCACGGCATAACCACTACAGCCCGTGTGGCTAGCGGCGCAGTTGTATGCACAAGACCTCAGTGTCGCTGTGTATACACGGTGCCCGCAGAGCAAGTCATGATGGTACATGCGCGCGACGTCGTCGCGGTTTGGGTTGCAGAATGGCGAGCAGAGCATTGCATTGACTCGCATCTCGTCAATGGCAAGGGTGGACTGGAGTATCCGCCGGGTGACAGCGAGACAGCGACGCAGTAATGAAGGTTCCTCTGTGGTGCTCGGTAGCTTGTAGCGATTGAAGGGTATGCCGTGGCATGTCTCGCAATAGAGCACGTCGTAGTGCTGGGTTGCACCGAACGGCGGAAAGATGCTCGGAACTGGCGGTAGACTGCAATACCACATCAGTGTCGGGGTCAGGCTTGACAGAACGATACTTACTCGTTGTCGCCGAAACTCAAGTTCGCTTGCATCGAGGCAGCCCACGTTGCAGCATGCCGACAGTTGCAACCGCAGCTCCGGTCGCTCTGGTCAATGGCGACAATGTGCCCGCATGAGAGCAGGTGAAAAACGCCAGATAAATTGTTCCCAAAGTCGTCCTCACCAATCGTAGCGCAAGGAATGATAAGGCCAAGGGGCTGTGGCTGTGACGGTTGAGGTTGACCGAGTTGTCCCATCCTGTCGGTGTTTTGAGAAGTTGAGCCCTGGAACATGTTGAGAGGAAGGAACGTAGAGGACATAACTTGAGGCAGCAGCGGCGTCATTCTGCTGATGTTCTGACGGACTTTCACGCATCCCATCGCTGATCTTCATCATCTTAGCAGACAGCATCATTACACTTCAATCGCTTTGCACATATCGTCACGTTCCAGCCCACTCTTACGAAGAGACGAAAAGAAACGAAGAGTACTCTGACGTACCAGCACAAAGTTCTCAGGCAACCAGACCCCTCACTCATACCATGTGGCCATTCCAATTCGAGTTCAATGATGACCGCGAGAACCCTCCTCAGGCCAGACCCGCGCGACAACGACAGTCAGAGCAACAACCGCAGGCAGAACGTCGACGACGACCGGTACGTCAACGATCACTAGAGCTTCTACGGGAGCCAGAGCTCCCACGAGAGCAAGATCGCTCGCACGAGGGACAAACGGCCGCGGGGATTTCAAGATCAAGTTCCTTGGTGGTTGAAGGGCAGCGTGAGGCGCATTTCGAAGGGCAACCTGATGTTATGCCCGAAGAGCGCCCCAGGACATTTGCCGAGGCGTTACGCGCCCAACCTATGCATATTGGGGCAACAGCTTTCGCAAGCGAGGCCTTGTTTTTGCGAATAGGTCTCCGCACCATGGGCGCCGTGTTCACATTACCACACTACAATTGCCCACTTTGTCGTGAGAAGCTACGCGCAAGGTCTGATGCCGTGGAGATCGTGGCCTGTAGTCATGCGTTTCATCGTGGCTGCTTCTTCGACTGGATCCACTCGGATGACCCGTATCACAGTTGCTGCCCGTCGTGTCGTCTGCGATTGTTCCAGCCTCGAGATCCCCGCTCCGCAACAGCTACACGCAACGGTCCAACGCCAGACGGAATCATGACTCCTAGAACTGTATTATCCGGCCATCGAGGCCCAGCCGACTCGGAGTTTGCGAATCCATTAGCTGAGCGGCTGGATGATCTGGACATAGATGAAGAAGCGACGGGTGACACGGAACCAGTTGAAGAGGGAGAGGTCAGATTGCGCAATCTACCAGCAACGGGCGATATTCCTGGAGTCGGGTTCAATCCACAGGCAGAGGTCGTCCAACTATCGCCACACAAAACTCATGCCAGAAGTCGGCGGTCTGAAGAGGCAGAAGAAACTTGACGACAGGCGATGACAAGGGGACACGTAGGGACAACGATTGACCTGAAGGCATCGGGCAAGAAGGCGAACAGGGGAAGATTGAGAAGGTTACGCCACCACCTGGACGCGTCTTGGTGTTTTTGGTGCAAGCTCTGTGCCATTATGGTATACGAACCTGTTGTCACGCAAGAGGACTGCTCTGGTGGTGCCATGCGTGAATTATAGATGCCCGCACAAACAAGCACAATGCCACGAGCGATCGAACAGAATAGTCTTTAGTGAGGAGCATGGTCATGCATAATCAAGGTAAGATGCTATACAGGAAGATGTCGTTGAGGACGTCTGACTCGCTAGTGCAAACGTTGCAAACACCCACCCATCATGCAGCGCGCTGCCGGCGACCCGCTGATAGGTACATCTCAGCTATCACACCTCGTCTGTCCCGCGCGCTGCACTGCTTCGCTTTTTCCTGTACTCCGGTTCGCGCTTGCCGATGGAGAAGCAGCTCCTGCTGTCACAGGAAGCCGGAATTGACGCGGGGAGGAACATTGCCCGCCAGAGTTCGTAAGGTACGCGGTTCTGTCCCACCACAGCCATAGCCCAGACATGCATGCGGACAGCCGCGCAGCATGTCTTTCGGCGGTCCTGAGCGCTCTCGGGAGCCGTCTGGGCTCTACACATTCTCTGCCATGCCAAGGTCGCTCTCTAATCTGCCCTCAGGAACGCATCACCGCCGCGACGGGTCCAGGTTGCCCACCATTCAGCCCGCGACGCCGAACAAAGGCGCGCCTTCGCAGTCGCCAGTAGCGAATCGCCCAGGCCTCATTCCGCTTCCCAAGGGTCTCATATATGCGAATGCTGCTGTTGGCTCGGGCTCCTCCACTACCGAATCGCTATCCGAGTTGACCTCGTCCTCATCCCGGGACTCGCTCCCGGTTGCCCAGACACGCGATACCGAGATCACACCGCAGAAGCAGACACGCAGCAATAGACGCACCAAGCCCAGCAGGTCAAGCACCAGATGGAGTAGAGGAGGAGGGTCGTCAGATGACATAGGCTCTGACCGCAAGCCGCCAACCTCTCAGCCTTCCGACGCCGCACTGCACGCAGCTCAATCTCCAACGCCCGTCCATAAGCCGCGAACATCGAACACTGTCCTAAGAACTTCGGCGAGTCACCAGGGGCGATTGATGGCAACAACCTTTGGCAGCCCTTCGGGTGATTCGCGACGAGGGGTAGCTTCTCCTCGACCAAAAGGTCGCGGTACGACTCTCTCTTAGTCACTGAGGCTGTCTCTGACTCCAACTCGCAGAAGCCAAGAATACCTTCTGCCGCAATGTCACCATATATGGGCACTGTCGGTACGAGAACAGTAAGTGCCGGTCTTTGCACCTGCCGACCGCATTGGTGACCCCCTTCCAGCCTGTCCCTACATCCACGATCATTCCAAGTCGAGTCAGAGTGAGAATGCAAAGAAACGATTTAATGTCGACTCGCCTGCCTTCACACCGCTGCAACCAGCTCCCAATGGTTCAGTGACGCCTTCTGCTCGAAACGCTGCAATATCGCCTAAAGCGGCCAATGCTGCCGTCTTCACACCCAAGTCGCAGCGCTCCAGTGAGTTTTCTGTGCCTGCCGCTCACACTGAGCTTTTGCATACTGATTGCCTCAGCCGTAAGCACGCCCAACTTGCACAACAAAGAACCTGCTGCCGTCGACTGGCACGGGCCAGAATTCCAAGAATTCGTACCAGAGTCGTTTGGGGGTCCAATGGTGCGTATAGAGTTCATACCAGTTATCAGACCCACCATACTTGTCGCAAGATACCGTCAGACCTTCTCGTTCACGCCAGCTAATGCGCATCGGTCCTGCGTAGGTCGATTCCAGTGCATCGACAACATTTTCTGGCTATGATCCTTACACTACAAACTCGAGCATTTCTGCCATAACAGGGCAACATCAACCAGCAGCCATTAACCCGTATGCGCAAGACTCGAGTGGGCTCGGATCGGGTTATTACCCCAATCACAATGCCTTCCAGACGTCGCCTGCATATCATCTATATTGGCCAGTAGGACCGCAGCCTACCGGGCTGCTCGCATACCAGCGCACCGCGCACGACTTCTTCATTCCTGATGTAATTCGCGAAGACTTGCAGAAGAAGGCGGAAGTTGCACGCCAGGTGCTGCCAAATACGACACTACCCGTCATTGAGCAATATCACTCCCTGTTTTGCCTGGACACCACACCTCAGAAGAACAATGCACCTTTTGGCTACGCAAGTTGGATTTATAAAGCAACCTCTGGCAAAGATGGCAAGACGTATGCCTTGCGTCGCTTGGAGAATTTTCGTCTCACGAGCGAGACCGCTATCCGCTCGGCTCAGCCTTGGAAACGAATCTTGAATGGCGGCGTCGTGACAATACACGAGGCCTTCACGACGCGAGCGTTCGGCGACAGCTCTCTGATACTAGTGACGGACTACCACCCGAACTCGAAGTCACTTGCGGACGAGCACTTCAAACCCATGCAGCGCTTCCACGGCCGACAGGCGGCGTCGTCGCACGTTCCGGAACAGGTTCTCTGGGGCTATATTGTGCAGATTGCATCAGCCTTGAAGGCTATACACGGTTCTGGCTTGGCTGCGAGGCTGATATCTCCATCTAAAATTCTCTTGACGGCGAAGAATCGCATCCGCCTCAACGCCTGCGCTGTAATGGATATCGTGCAGTTCGAGAACGCCAAGCCAGTACCGGAAGCGCAAGCAGATGACTTCGTCCAATTGGGACGATTGATTTTGTGCATCGCGAACAATAGCGCAACGGCGCATCTCCAGATGCAGAAGTCTATGGACTACATTACTCGCAGCTATACTGCACGCCTTAAGGAGTGCATACAATGGTTGCTGAATCCACAGCCAGCAACCGGGACACCATCTTCACCAACAACACCGGTGGCGATGCAGAAGGACATTGATACATTTCTTGCTGGCATTGCCGATCAGTTTGCGTCTGTGTTTGACAGCGAACTGCACGCACAAGACACACTCACCAATACACTCGGTCGTGAACTCGAGTCATCACGACTTGTACGCCTTTTGGTCAAGCTCAACATGGTCAATGAGCGACCAGAATTGGACGCATCGCAGCAGATGCCCGGGAACAACACGACGAATCCCTCGTCAGTATGGGCGGAGACTGGGGAACGATATTACCTCAAGCTGTTCCGAGATTATGCATTCCATCAGGTGGATGCGAATGGACACCCCGTCACCGACTTGGGCCATGTTCTGGATTGCCTAAACAAGCTCGACGCTGGACTCGACGAGAAGGTGGCGCTCATCAGCAGAGATGAGCAGAATGTGTTGATCGTGAGCTATCGCGAGGTCAAGCGGGGCTTGGAGTCAGCGTTCCAAGATTTGATCCGAGCAGGGCGCGGGTCAGGGAAATAGGACTCCCCTCTCTCTAGTCCCTACGGCTCACAATCATAATGACGGGTGTCAATTGATTGATTGGTCGCCGTGTTGCAGTTATAAGAGTTCAGCATTGGTATTGAAGCTGGAGGCGGAGCACATTGACAGGTTCTGAATGTTTTTGAAGTGCTGGAGAGAAGATGTTGTGTAGATCAAGGTTGATGGACGTCAAGGCAGGACAAGACGGGAAGGAAGAGAAACGAGCTCTGTTGAGACACAAATTCATATCGCAATGAAGAACGCTTTGAACATTCAATTGATAGTTGCAATCATTGACACGTCTGCTGACCATGGTTGTTCGTCAGGTCAGAGTGGCATGAGATCTGGCGAGCGGTCTTTACATGCTTTACAAAATAACACAATGTCATACTAAGCCACTTTCTGAAAAGCAGACTCCTACACTTCTTTGACCTTTACATACTTCCTGCATGGCGTCCCTCCGTCCTCTCAAACTCCGGACGCTCTCTCGGCTACACCTTCCCTGCCACACAACGCTATCGGCAGTTTCAGCCCAAGCCCGCGGGAAGCTTGCCCCTCGATCTCCAAACTCTCTGTCCCACGCTTTTCATACAGAATCAACAACTCGACGCCATTTTACCCCCAAAACGTCTCTTCAAACTTCACAATGGCTGGCAAATACGAACTCTTGTGCTTGGAGAACCCGCTACTGGATATTCAGGGCGTTGGGTGAGTGCCATCAACGAAGTCGGTACTTTTGTTGCCGGAGGAGCACCGTAACAAGCTTCGGTGCACTGACATTTTCATAGTGACGAGAAGCTGCTCGAAAAGTATGGCCTCAAGGCAAACGATGCGATCCTCGCCGACCCCGAGAAGCACATGGGCCTCTACGACGACCTGATCCAGAACTACAATGCCGTCCTCATCGCGGGTGGAGCTGCACAAAACACCGCACGAGGAGCGCAATACATACTCGCACCCAATTCGACTGTCTACATTGGCTGCATCGGCAAAGACAAGTATGGCGAGACCCTCGAGAAGATCACAAGTGAGGCTGGCGTTAAGACCGAGTACCTGTACGACGAGAAGACCCCCACTGGCCGCTGCGGTGTCGTCATCACCGGCCACAACCGCTCGCTGTGCACAGATCTCGCAGCCTCGAACAACTACAAGCTCGAGCACTTGAAGCAAGAGCACGTCTGGAAGCAGGTCGAGAACGCACAGGTCTTCTACGTTGGTGGCTACCACTTGACGGTCTGTGTGCCAGCGATCAAGGCTTTGGCTGAGGAGGCTGCTGCGAAGAACAAGGTGAGTCCGATGTTTCCTAGCAGGTTGCGACGTACCCTGACACTGATTCCATGCAGCTCTTCATCCTCAACCTGTCCGCACCATTCATCGCACAATTCTTCAAGGACCCTCTCGATGAGATTCTGCCCTACGTCGACATCCTCATTGGCAACGAGACCGAAGCCGCCGCATTCGCCGAGTCGCACAACATCGAGTCCAAGGACGTCAAGGAGATCGCAAAGAGCATCGCCAACGGACCCAAGAAGAACACCAAGCGCGTGAGGACCGTTGTCATCACACAGGGCACCGATCCAACCGTCGCTGTCAGCGCGAAGGAGGGAGGAGACGTCGCTGTCAAGGAGGTCGCGGTCCACGCCATCAGCCAGGACAAGATCAACGACACCAACGGTGCAGGTGATGCGTTTGCAGGTGGTTTCGTTGCTGGTATCGTGCAGGGCAAGTCGCTCGGGAGTGCTATCGACATGGGCCAGTGGTTGGCGAAGTTGAGCATCCAGGAGCTGGGTCCATCATACCCTCAGCCCAAGCAGACCTACACTGCTAGCTAAGCGCATCGTGCTGTGAGCGCTGATGCTCGTGTTTTCAACAATCTACGAGAGCGGAATCGACCAAAGAGTCGAAGAGTGATGCAGGCGGGATGAACAAGTCCAGGGCAGCCGAAGCATTTCAAGGTGTACGGAGTCGAAAGGCAAGGAACAGGGCAAGAAGGCCTTTCAACAGCCGTCTAAGGATACCCTCATAGCTACATGCTGCGCAAAAGCGAGCATGAAATGACAAAATTGACAGAACTGACTGCATCATCATGTCCATGACGACGACGATGGGTCACGTGCAACGATGCCAGATAGTTTCGTGACGCCTCAACTTCTATTATCGTGATACCCGCTACGAAGAATAGAAGGCCTCACTGATTCCACAGTGAAGGTTGTAAGCAATGCCATGACCAAAGTCTGGGGCAATTCCAATGTGGTTATATCATATAGCCTGGATGGAAACAAGTGCTATATCATGAGAGTACCGTATATCTGAGCTAGTTTCCAAGTCGATCGTTCCAGCCTGCGCTGCACGAAAGATGAACCCGTGTCTGTATAGCCATATTCGATGGTGACGGTCAGACTGTGATTTGCGTGAGCGTGAGAAAACCCAATAAGTTATGGATAAACAATCGTCATCAAACACAATCTAAACTTCAGTTGTGTAGCTGTTGTGCGGGTTGGAAACAAAGGATGCGCTCAAAGAAGCTCCGGCGGCCACCAGCAAAAGAAAACGAAGCCTACGCAAATCACAAAAACCATGCTTCACCGGCATGCCTCACGAACTTCAAAACCTCTCTCCACACCATCAAATCTGGTCCAAAGCCTGTCGCACCAAGACGAAGCGAAAGAGCAAAAAGAAACAATTGACTGTTTGCCGATTGCCAGAATCGAACTAGCGATCTTCGCATTTATAGGCGTGTACAAGTGCGACGCCTGGCAAATCTTGTTAGGATCTGAAGATTGACAATCGATGTGTTCAGAGTGGACTTACGTTACCACTGCGCCAAACCGGCTCGGTCTGAACTCGATGAGTTGTGCTGATGCTGCAATTGTTACTTTGTAGCGATTATATTCCGGACGATAGTCAATAGAGGCTGCAGTAACAGCACAGGTTGAAGGACGCTGAATGGGTGCTATTGTGGACTAGTGGGGCTGGTGCGGGAACGATGCAAGGATGAGCGATGAGGGGCACGCAGACGTCAGAGCGAAATGGGCGCAATCCATAATTCCAACATTCGCTGCGTGCTAACCTTGGGGCATGGTTCCGGATCAATCCAGGGTATTGGGTGCAGACCGAAGCACAGCAGTGAATATATCAAGAAAAAATTGTTACGAGATTATTGATAAGTTTATGGGGCTCCGCTTCAGGAAAACCAAAAGGGTTTGCATCTCTCGGTTGCAAACTTCTCACCCGTCATTACACCATGTACATATCCATCTCCAACCACACGCCACTCGTCGCCTTGCTCTCGAATGACAAGTGGCAGCAATCCTCCTTGGAAAAGGGCAATCTTGTCGCCGACCTGGGTCTGCCCATAAACTAAACCCAAGTAGCCGCATTCGGTTCAGACCACCCTCCTGTTCACGCTAGGACGCGATGCCGACGTGACTACTGACTTCTCGATACTCGACCAGGATGGAACCGTCTCCCACACTCCAGCTACTTCCACCTGCGGGATATCGCCGCCTGGGTAGTAATGGTCGTGGCGATCCTCCAACCTGTCCGTGAGCATGAGCAGACTTCGATCAAACACTTTGTATTCTGCTAATGCTTCATTGAGAAAACTGAAGAAGTTCGCCATTGTGATGTTGTGGTAGAAGACATCAATCATGAGCTCGCCAGTCGGCCTATATGTCTTCTCGTGCAAGCAGCGCGCGATCTTGTTCCGCCAACCGATGAAATGTGCTACTGCTTCACGAGGAGTGCGTCTTCCGGGACGAATTTCGCCAACATCAATAATGGTGTCCAAGACGTGGCCATGCAATAGCACTCGACGCCCGTCTTCGCTGAACGTAGGGTCGGTAGTTGTCCTTACTGAGGCCGTAAAGAGTATAGTACAGGGTCCTGGCTCTGGAGGAGGCTCCGGGCGACGATATAGAAAGGTGTAACTACCAAAGACACGCCAGTCCGAGACCCAGGATGGAAGACCTGGAGAGCGGTCTTTATGAAAAGCAGCTAGTGCTGATAAGATGTCAAGGTTGCGGCCGACTTTTATCGCATCCTGAGCAAACTCAGTGTATACCACATCAGCGCTCTTCTCGTAGTTGAAGTTGTTGTCATGCATGCCTGACTTAACGTCGCTTGCGAGACCACGCAGTGCATAGATCTCATCCTGCGGGCGTTCGCAAAAGCTGAGCCCAGCGTATCTCAGAAAGCTTAGCGCGTTATAAAGGTTTCCACGCACAGGCACTTGGATACCATTGACATAGACATGGTTTTCCATCACATCTCCCGACCAATGGTATGACAAGCCTTCGTAATTGCCAGTCTTTGCCAGGGGAACAGCGCGTAGGCGACACTTGATGATGTCTCCGGCGCCAGGGCAAATCTTTAGGAGTCGAATCTCTGATCGAGGATCATGGAGCGCCACCTGAACATAGAGAGACGAAAGCGTCTTCCTCTTCCGCCAGTGAAAGACATCCCGCAGTGAGGATGAGTCGGTTCCGAGAATGGGCAAAGCCACAGAAGTTGTAAGCGGAAGCAAAGTTTGATGCAATTCGAATCACCGTCTCCAAGAGGATGGAGAGGGTCTTTTAATCAGTTCGTATCACATGATGAAACGACTGCTAGATCTCGGCGAGGCAGTCCGAGTCAGAGGTCAAGATTGAGACGCAAAGACTCACGACATATCACAGTGTGCGATTAGAGTGCCAGGTCAAGCTCAGCTGCGCGACGACGCAGTGTAGCTGAATGAAGAGCGTTGCGATAGACCCCACCAACGGTATTACCCTCACGCGCTAATGTCGCGTGGGGGAGCCGAGGATTAGCCTCACCTTGCCAATTCATGGTTTAGAGCTCCGAGAACCACATGTGCATCATCGCCGCAAAAGGCCAAGCAACCCACACCAACAACCATAAAAACCACGTTTCCCCGCCATATCCTTCCCCACAGTCCCTTCCGCGCCCCTACTCCCCGGAAGTCCCAGTTCTGCGCACTGTGACATCCATCTCCAACCTTCAAGATGGCGGAGTCTGGCATCGATGTTGCCGCGCTCACCTCCGACCAACAGCTTGCGCTCCAGCAATTCACAGCTGTTACTGATCAAGATCTCGCTGCTGCCGTGCCCCTCCTCCGTCGCTGCGAATGGAACGTGCAAATAGCAATCGCCCGCTTCTTTGATGGCGAACCAGCAGAGGATCCCGTCGCTGCGGCGGCCGCACAAGCAGCACCACAAGACATTCGGCGGCAGGAGACGCTCATGAACGGCTTCACATCGTCCCCGCGGTCCTCGACGTCAAGTAGAAGAGCACGGATAGAACCTGCGCCGCGCGTAGTACCACAGCCAGAGAGTCAAGTGAGCACACAAGCGCCGCTCGTCCTCGCCATAATATTCGCGCCGTTCTCGCTCGTATACTCGCTACTGTCGAAGTACTTCCGATTCATGGGATGGATGTTTCCCTTCATACCACACACATGGGGTCGTCTCACAGCGAGCAACATCAACAGCCCAGCAGCGCGGCGGGGCGCAGCAACAGGCCGGAGACCACTGAATCCGCGCGATACGGCTGCGCGCTTCATACGGGAGTTTGAGGAGGAATACGGGCCACACCAACTCCCCTTCTTCGAGAGCGGATACGCGCAAGCATTCGACCTTGCGAAGAAGAACCTCCAATTCCTCCTCGTTATCCTCATTTCGCCCGAACACGACGAAACCACATCCTTCATCCGCGACACACTCCTCTCGCAAGAGCTGGTCGACTTCATTCGCAATCCTGAGAACAACATCATTCTGTGGGCAGGTAACGTCCAAGACAGCGAGGCATACCAAGTCTCGAATGCTCTGAACTGCACTAAATTCCCCTTCGCCGGGCTCATCGTACACACACCACAAGTCTCCTCCACCGCAATGGGCATCGCGACCCGAATCGTCGGTCCCACTCCACCAGCACAATTCGTAGCAAAGCTGAAAGCAGCAATGGCGCAACACACCGAGCCACTGAATCGCGTCCGCGCACAGCGACAAGAACAGCAAGCAACAAGAAACATCCGCCAACAACAAGACAGCGCATACGAGCGCAGCCTAGCCACCGACCGCGAGCGCGCACGCAAGAAGAAAGAAGACCAAGAACGAAAAGAACGAGAAGAAAAAGAAGCCCTCGAACGCGAACAAACCGCCGAACGCCACGCGCAAAACCTCCTCCAGTGGCGCAAATGGCGCGCCTCCAGCATCCCCGCCGAACCCTCGCCCGATGCAAAAGATATTGTCCGCATCGCGGTCAAATTGCCCAGCGAAGAGCGCGTCGTGCGCAAGTTCCATGCAGATGCGGACATCGAGGAACTCTACGCCTTCGTGGAGTGCTACGATGTCCTGAACGACAGTGAAGGTGCGAGCGAGCCAAAGGGCTTTGAGCACGAGTATGCGTTTAGGCTGGTGAGTCTGATGCCAAGGGAGGTGTATGATGTTAAGGCCGGAGGCACGATTAAGGAGAGGATAGGACGGAGTGGGAATTTGATTGTTGAGAGGGCAGAAGGGGAGGATGAGGAGGAGGAGGAGTGAGGAGGCTCAGGAGTGGTGGTGGGCTTGTGCTATATGGGAACGGGTTCGAGATGCATTAGTGGCGTTTACATAGGCAGCATGGTATAAGGACGATGAGGTGTGTATATATGGGTACGACATAACGAGGCCCGAGGGAGGATACGGAATAGATGACTCGAGCTCAATTGCAGCGTTATCATACTCGCTCCATCATAAGAACACAAAAGATCACTGTCCAAGCGTTCTCTGAAGTCTGCGGCGAAGCAATAGTAAGCAAGGTTGACAAACTTCTCTTTGGCGCTAAGAATCGCAGTGCAGTCCTGAGGCTGAAACACCTTGAGCCTCAAAAACGGCGCGCTAGGTACTCTCCAGCCTCGCCGAGCCTTGGAAAGCTCATACACCACTACACTTCATACCCAGTGGTGCTGGCATTCTGTCAACAAATCGGAAAGTCTTCACGGCTTCCCCCTAGAGAGAGCAGGCAGTCTGTATTCACAACGCAGCTATGCTCTCATTCATGGCTCAGGAATGCTGTCACTGATGTGGCTTTTCGAATGACTTACAAATGGCACATCACGCTATGTATAACCGCGGTTGCGATGCAAAGAATCGACCAAGCCTTGAAATTGGAAGCCAAATCGGCATAATATATGTTCGAACCGGGGCGAAAGAGACTTCATTCTCATCAACGTGTGCAATCGTGGGATGCGCGTTGTGGTGGGGTCGCGTTGGCTCATTTCTAGACAACGGCCAAGTAGAACACAAAGAAAATCACTAGCGCTCAAGGATGGACCTCAAACACGTCAAAAGTCACGGAAACACATGAATACTGAAGCTCTGAATGTATACAAGCAGCTAGAAGAATGTTTGCTGGTGCTGTGCGGACAACGTTAGGCGGCGTGCGGCGATTCATCGAGAGTGATTGACCGCCAACTCTGCGTAACGCGCCAAGTATCAGCCATTGGGCTGCCACAACTTCTCCCTTTTTAGAACTCCGTGTAGATGGGGTCTGAATAGCCTCACATGGGACGAGATTATAGCACACACAATCGCAGAACTCCAAACTGTATCAAATTGCAAGTAACCCTATAATTGGAATGCAAGTGCAAGTTCAGGTAGACAGGCCGCGCTCTCTCGAGCATGCGTCGTTTCCTAACGAGACCTGCGCCATTGTCGAATCGAAGTCAAAATACAAGTAAGCAAGGCAAAGCAAGGTCGAGCAAACCACAATTTGTGTCGCACGTCCGTCCTAGGTCTGATCCACGATTGGGCAGCTTTCATGATAGCAAAGGCGAGCAATGGTTAAGAAAGCCCCATGTACAAATCTCAGCCACCAATCGCGACCGCGATTGGTGCTAGACAACGACAGGCAGCTCCTCTTTCTCCAAGGTTAGAACCGGCGTGTTGACGAGATTGACATCGCTGGAGGGCCAGATAGTTTTGTGTGAGAGACAAGAGCGTATCTTGCATACATCGATAAAGACGGTATGGGCGTGATGATCTGCAGCGTTTTACAGCTGCGTCGTCTACAATCAGCCGCCTTGGCCATTCGGTGGGGTACGGTGCCATGAGCTGTTCGCCTTGTCTTGGTAGGAACTGAAGAGCAGCGGGCTTGCCATGTTGGCTTCGTTCTTGAGTCCGTTCTGGTTGCTGTGGTACGTTCCACCGAAGCCATTACCATAGACAGATCCCCAGTACGAAGTGCTTGTGGCGCTTGGGTTTCCCCAGGTTGCGCCATTACCCAAACCACCACTGACGTGCTGAGGAGCACGCACTGCAGAAGGCGTGAGATCGGCACCAAGCAATGAGTTGCTCGAGTTTCCACGGGTATGTCCAAAGCCATTTCCATGTATGGGCGACCTGCCCAGCTCACTTCCCTGGCTGTTACCATTGGCCAGCATTGGGGAGGATGGACCTGGCGTGCCGCTATAGCTGCGGTTCCAGATCGAGTTGCTGTTATACTGCCCGTCCGGAACAGATGGCAGGTGCGCTGGCTGACGAATAGAAGAGGTAGAACTAGTACGACCCATCGGGGTCGACAGCATCGTGGCTCCAGGATTGGGCGAGAGAGGCTTGTAGTTCTTGACGGTGTTGACCAGATCGTTGATGGAGAGTGGAGCAGGTGCAGAGTTGCCGTCGTTGACAATCGTCGTATCCTCGAAAGTCTGCTCCGGTGGTGTAGGTGGCAGGTTCTCATCCTCTTCCTGCAAAGGATCAAGACCGTCGTCCGGTCCGACTAGGTCGTCCACCATGCGATGCATAGCACTCTCTTTGGCTATGGTGGTGGAGGCTGATTCCGAAGCAGCAGCATGAGACTTCTGATCATCCGCGAACGTGGCCGGCGTGGGGAACAGAGGCAGATCGGTCGACTGTAGAGGCAGGATTGGCGAATTGTCAGGACGATTGCTAGGGCTCGCAAGCAGCTCAGACGGAAGACCCTCCTCTCGGTAGATGAAGCGTGAGCCGTCCAGATCGAGAGGTGCCTCAGGGTTCTGCGTGAGGAGCAGCCCGTCGATGAGCAAGTACTTAACTCGCATGAGCATCTCGACATTGGGATGATTGCGCTCAATGTCTGTCCATTTTTGCTTCATGCTACCACCATTATACCAGACCTTCAGCGTCTCGGGTGAGATCAAGGGCTGGAATCCGACAGTGTCGGTGTCCTCTTCAAGCATGTAGTCCTCTGCGGGAAGTTGGTCGACAGGAAAGCTCGATGCAAGAAGAGTCAGAGTCGCAGCGTATGCCTTCCACAGCTCCTGGACATCTACGGTGGACAAAGTGTTGGCAATGTTAGCACTCAACACTTGCCAGCAACGCGAGAACCAGGTGCTGTACAAGCGAAGACCAGGGAGGGCGCGACGTGCTACAGAAGTGATCTTGTCCGAGAGCTGGGAGGTGCGGTCTCCATTTTTGGTGACGTCGTCGGCCTCGAACAGGCGCTCAAGCTCGGGCTGCAGGACCTGAAGGAGGACGAAGAAGGTTTTGACGTTGAGTCGGAGATAGTAGAAGTATGTCCGCATGAAGTTCTCGGGCTCATTGGAAGACTGCATTTGTACAGTCGTAAAGTACTCGGCAGACAAATTGATCATGATGATCTTGGGCAAGATTGAATCCAGCGGGCGCTCCTTGAGCTCGATGGCCAGGTGGCTAAGCACTTCTCCTTCCAATTCATCATGCGCAGCGAATTCTTCTCCTTTGTAAATACGACTGTGCAGCCTCACGAACCAGGCGATAAGAGCGCGACCGGCGTTGTTACCATCCGACGACTTGTGATTGTTGATAAGCTGGCCCTTCTCCCAAGCCGCGATGATGCGCTTGAACTCGGTCTCGAGGTTGCTCTTCGCTTGTGGGTAGGGCGACTTGCTGGCGAGCGAGCGGTAGAGGTGGTACACAGAGCGGAAGTGGTCTCCATCTTCGCGCGAAATGACAGCGAGCTGGTTGTGCGCATGTCCAGAGTCTGGGCACAGCTCGGCGGCAAGCCCATAGTATCCCTTTGCAGGTCCCCAGTTGCGCTCTTTCTCCTTGTCGGTCAATCCGGTTTCGCGGTAGCGGGAGAGGTCGCCCAGCTGGATGAGGGTCTGGTGGCAGGACTGCAGGACCTGATCATTCAGCGAGGCGGGGATGCGCCGGCGGGTGGATGCCTTCGAAGCTGGACCATCATTAGCAGAGGTACCAAAATAGTGCAATTGTACCCACCATCATCCTTCCACCTCTGAGCGATCTTGCGCAGCTCGGGGATAGCATCGAACTGGGCATCGAAGTTCAGGATGTATTGGCGGTAGAAGCGCTGGCTGGCCTTGATGAAGTGCAGGTAGTGCTTCTGGAACTTCCTCAATTCGACAATATTTTCCTTGATGCGCTTGAGGATCTTGTGCTCTTGCCTGAAGGCGGTGTTGACTTTCAGGTGCGCTGCCCAGAGTTTCTGCTCGACTTCGTGGACTGTGGCGTATGCGAAGTCGGCGAAGATGAGGGTCTCGGAGGCGGTGCGGTACCTGAGGCTGTTTAGTAGTTGCCTTCCAATATTGCGTGACTCGCTCACTCTTGGAGAAAGGCAGCTAGGTCAGCGCTCGCCGCGCCGTCATCGGCACGCTTATACAACTCATGCTCGATTGCCTCGGCCCGCCTGCGAATAATTAGCGACATGCGGCGAATCTGGGTTACTGCCGCTTTTGCTCACCTGTCGAGGAGTTCGGTGTTCACGGCCATGCTTCTATGGGCATGCACCGACGACGTTCATATGTGACCCCACGGTCGGCGGGCAGGTCAGACTTGGGCACGGAGCAGAGGACGGCGGGCGATGTGGCTTTCGTGCTCCATTTATGAGCGACTTGTATGCCCTGGATAGAGGACAAGCAGTGGGCGTGGGGCGGAGTTTTAGCAGCAAACAGTGACTCTGGACGCGTGCGCGGCGTCAGAGTGAGGGCGATGGCGATGGCGATGGCGGTGTTAGGTGGAGTGGTGAGAGATCGTGAAGTTCGGCGTGGGTGGGACCTGTCTCGCCGACTAGTCTGAGAAATGGACAACGCTCGGAGCGGCATCTCTCCTCACCAGCCAAGACAATTCTCACGACTCCACCCACGGTTCCACGGTTCTTGTGCGGGCCGCACTCCACCTCTACCAGAACCAGACTTCGCTTTCACTACTGACTACACAGCCTGGATATAGCGATTCTCGTGTGACAGCACCTGTCGGCCAGCCAGAGAAGGTACAGCCCTCTTTCATATTCTGCAGCCCAACACCCACAGCCTTACAACAAACTTTCACATAATGGGTATCAAGCGCTCACGCCGGCACTCTTCGTCATCATCAGACGATTCCAGTACGCCCTACTATCGAGAGCAGTCCGCAGATGTCAAGATTGTTCACTTAGACTCCGGATCAGCCATTTCAGAGACACCTGCTGTCATGCGGTGCTCGCTTCCCCCGCACCAGCCTCTGTCTTTTGACTCGTTCGAAGCGTACGATGTCCACTACCAAAAGACGCACACGAACCGATGTTCAGAGTGCCAGAAGAACTTTCCAGACGAACATTTCTTGCATCTACACATCGCCGAGAACCACGACCCAATCAATGCTGCGAAACGTGACCACGGCGAAAAAACGGTAGGTAAAATGTCATGTGCTTCTCCACTCTCCATACTCCACTATCATATACGGTGACTGAATCTTGTGATGGCGGTCCAAACGTCACATGGGTACGTTGACATATCCATCTTCGAGTTGGATGCTAATGATTAATAGTATGCCTGTCTCGTCCCCGATTGTGATCGCTTCTGCAGCACGCCTCAGAAGCGCCGACTGCACTGTATTGACAAACACCAATTTCCTCGCAACTACGACTTCTTCATTGTGAACGATGGCATAGACCGCCGCAGCAGCATGCTCAGACCGCCTCACCGACGACGTAGCAGTGCGGTCAGTTCCATGGGCGAGAGTAATGCTGGTATCAGGAGAAGAGGTGAGTCATTTGCGAGCGTAGGAGATGGCATGGAGCTTGTGAAAGACGAGGAAGAGGAGGACTGCGGGGACCGTGATGAGGGCGAGGGTGTTGAGGCTAGACGCGCCCCTATCAAGCTACGAGGTCGAGGCGGCTTCAGTCATCCTCGAGGTCGAGGACGAGGGATCCCAGCAGCATCACACGCATCAAAACAAACATCAACCTCCGCTGCCGCGACGGCAGATCCAGTGGACGATCTCGCTTCTGGCATGTCGGCGCTGCACTTCATCCCACACAGTGTGAGGATGGCGCGAGGTCGGGGTAGAGGGTGAGGCGGATGAAGAGAGTAGCGAGGTAGTCAATAGAAGAGAACCTCGAATACAATGCAAGCACGAAGTTACGTAGTCACGAGCATGTCCAGCCCACCCGACGATGGTGTTCGCAATTTCACGGCTGCCTGCCCAACATGGTCCGTGGTTGCCGTGCATTCCAGAGGCTTCTCGGAGGCAATCTCAACAACACCACGATCCCTACCACCACAACAAACCTCGAATACCTACAGTACGCCTTGATTAATCGCGCAGACGGAAGACTGCTGACAGCCCAGGATTGGAAGCACCTAGTATTGCGCAATGCGATCGCTAGCCGGCGATGGGCCTCATCGTGCAGCTGCACTACGCCTGCCGTGTTACGGTTGCTTGAACGCCTGCAGTCATTCAGGGTGAACTTTGAGAGCGTGCACGTTTGCGTGTACGTGGGTGGCCTGCGCGTGATTCTCAGCCCAGCGCGCGACTCGACGGACTCCAGCAGCAAATTTGGCGGCACCGATATATACATCGGACCGCCGCCAGTCCGCGAGAAGCCCATGAAGAAAGCGACCATTGCCCGCTGCACCATGGCTAACGAGCTCCTCCGGCGCCGGGATCAACCGGGACACGACAGCACGCTACGCCCGCGGCGCAACCCCCAACAGCGCGCCGATCATCTGCGCGTGTCGTTTCAAGACAATGTAGGCGTATTGATTGGCGCGCATAGAAGCACAGCGCGAGGCGGGTCGGACGTCACTCCATCAACAAAGATTTCAGTCCAGGACGGAAATGGCGGTGAGCCGACGGATATTATTGGCACGGGCCCACTACACTACGCGCAGCCCTCGCCTGGTGCTAAATCTGCAAGAGCGGCGCACCACGACTCTGCATCCATCATTCCATCTGAGGCTGACTGTGACGACACCGGACTCCCTCGCGGCAGGATCACGCATCAACGACGACCGAGTATGTGGAGAATGGGACTACTCTACCTCGATCGCGGGGATAGCGGTATCCTCGCCGCACTCAAGAATGCGGGGGGCCACGATACCCGCCAGCCGCCAGGTTCCCCTCAGGCGCAATTTTCGCCCACCAGCGAGGCCGAGCAGCGCGTCCTGGATGGAAGAAGTCGCCGCCGCTCACTGTCCCAATCGAGCGTGCAATGGATGCCGCCGCCAGACACACCCGGCATCAAGTTTGGCCACCCCATCGCCAAGCCTCCCGGCGACACTTTCTCTCCAAACTCAGACCGGACGCTGTTCGAAGAGCCTGAGGTACTCGTGTTGGATCGACCACAAGCCACTCCGGGCTCTCCGGACTACTTTTCTTTCGATGGTGCAGAGGGTGACCCGTCCGCGAGGACCGAGGTTATGCCTGCACCCGTTCGGCGCGTTCGTCACTCACGAGCGCCCTCGACAGAGCCGAACTTTAGGAACCCAAAGAGGGCTTCGCTGCCATTGAGAGCGAGAACGAAGACCAATGAGGGGCTTCTGCAACTGCAAGCCAATCCGGCAAAACCGCCAGAGCGCCCCAGTTCCAAGCACGAACGGAGGATATCGCTCGGTGTTCCGATAAAGGCCGCCATCACCCAGGCAGAAGGACTCCAGCGATCAAAATTTGGCTCCTTGATTGACACACCTCCTCAAACTCCACGCACTCCTAGAACACCCAAGGCTCGCCAACCGGAGAAGTCTGGACCAGCAGCAAGTCTACGACAGAAGGAGCGCGACCTTGAATACAAGCACCGCCACACATTCATTGGCACAGCATCACTTGACGATTTTCTTGAGGTTCTTGATGTATCCTCGGAGCACATGACCACAAAAGCCGCCGTAGGGAAGGCCTTTCTCATACTAGCATCTAGCGAGAGACTTCTTGCACGACAAGCATCTTCTACGGCCGCCGGTTGGGACTTGGTCTCACGAACTATACCAGATGTAGTCAACACCGACTACGTAATTCAGGCGCACGTTAAACTCGGATCAATCACGCTATGGCAGTTCATGGAACTCATTCCATTCGATGATCAGGAAGAAGCACCAGCAATGAGCGTCGTTGAAGCATATTCCGCCGCCAGCCACATGGACTCGAAAGCCGGGGTTGGCGCGACGAGCAAAGCGAAGGTGTTTAGGAGTTGGATGGTGCAGCACGAGGAGAAACAGGCCCGGCTTTCGGGCAATTAGGCTTGGTGATTATGACGAGACACGCTTCCACGACGAATGTATTACTGATAAGTACTTGGCTCAATCTGTTCCTTTGTCCATGTCATTCCAGCTTGTCGTTTCCCCCCTTAATCAAATAATCGAATCAATATTCAATACTTCGAGTCTATTTCCAGTAACGGTGATGGGCGCAGAGTAATCTGTTGCTTTGCTGCCATTTCAAGAATCATCAGCAAACACACGCTATATATGAGCGCCTGTCATGACTTCATTCGAGGGCCATGGATCCAGTTCAACAGATTATGAGCCCGGCTTCACCATCGTGGCTAAGTAACCTTAGGTCGATCCGCCTACCTTACTCAACCTGGTGTACCTTGCGCGGAAGCCTCCCATCTTCTAACCCAAGTTCACACTCGTCAAGTGCTTGGCGATGAAAGAGCATGGAGAGAAGAGATGATCTCCACCGGCACGTGCCGTACATTCACTATGGCCTCACGACTCCTGACTAAGGCGAGCGCCGCCACCGCGCTTCCTTTATCACCGCGCAGTCCACGATATGTAATCTCGACGCACGATTGCGCCCGCAGCAGCTCTCAACCTCTTCGTTCAACTGTGTTATCAACCAGCTCTTAGCCCCACAGCCACCCCTTGCCTCCAGGTGCAATCGACCATTACAACTCCGAGCTACGTCATTCCAACTCCCCGAAGAGGAAGCAAACGCCTGAATACAGCTTTTACTCTCCGTCATTTTCGGACTCGCGGGTACTTGAAGGGCTGCGACCCAAGCCTCTTCTCTTCTCCACCCATATCACCCTCTACCTCTGGTCACTCAACCACGATAGAACTGCCTCCGTCCGCACCGATACCACCACAACTTCCCAGAAAGAAACACTAACCCGCTACAAAGAACCCCATAGTTCATTCGAAAGAAGTGCACAGGTTCAGCAACCATGCGCTACCAATTTTGTAGCAAGGGCTTGCCCTCGAGCACCACCGACTCCCTGGGCCACACTCTCGCCGGAAAAGTCATGGAGTATCCCGAGGGAGCCACCGCAACGCTCGATACTGAGAAGGACCAGACGGCTGTCGAGTGTCTCGTCAAACAGGCCAACTTCATCACCGCTGCGCCTGGGGCCGCCGAGTACAAGACATCGGTCGCGAACATCAAGAAGCAGTCTAGGACCAGCATCGCTGCGTCCGACGCCGACGAACACAAGACGGCCGTCGAAGACCCCATCAGGGATCCCGAGACCGTCACCACCACCGTGTGTGACGACAACAAGCCGAAGTCGTTACTTGAAGCATGGCGTTCTCTCCAGCAACAGCACCGATCACTCGCTCGCCGCAACCTCCGCAAGTCAAGCAAGACGCAACTCGACTACTGGGTCGCACTGTTTGCGCAACTATTCCCAACCATGTCCACCGAAGAGCGCGCAGCTCGCATTCTGGCTCTCAAGTCTTTTAATCCTGATCAGGATGACGCTGCTTGGGCTGCCAAGTGGCGCTCGTTTGAGACCGTGCAGAAACACCCCGAGGCGCAGATCGAGAAGTCGTATTGGACTCTCATCTTCCTGATTGTCACCGTGAAGTGGAAGGAGTACATGCCAGACAGTGTGGGAGCGTTGAAGGGTTCTCAAGTCGCTTCCAAAGACACGCTTCAGTCGAGACACTTCGGGAGCCAAAACAAGACCGACTTCCCTGGTTTCCAGTCTGACGAACAAAGGGCATTGAGCCTCGATGCCTTTCAGAACCCTAACAAGAACATCCACACCAGTAAGCCGTCCGCTGTGCAACTACCTAAGGCATTGTTCGAAGCCTACACCAAGACATTGAGCGCCCAAAAGCCTACTCCACCGCTGACGGCCAATCGGACTTCAGTGCTACATGGTGCGTTCGCGGACTCGCCAACAACCACACCCTTCTTCACACCTCACCACCCAGACGGCACCGCTCGCGTGATCGCTCAGCCCAAGGGTAGGAAGTACACGCCAGGGGGTACACGCATCAATGGGCCTATTGCAGCGGATGACAAACCTTCCGTCTTCAACCAATCGACTCTGAAACAGTTGGCAGAGTCAATCTTGTTGGGACCAAAGAATCCTCAGCTTGCAAAGGATGCTTCAATCGCATTTGCTATATATGGAGACGCGCCATTCACGTTCACTGCGAACGATATTTCCATTGCTGACGAGACAGCTCGATTCGGGGTGTCACAGGACGATGCCGCTGAAGTTTTACCGACTCCGCAACTTGCGATCAATAATGAGCTATCTAATCATGCAGTTAATGGCCCTAAAGACACGCTCGAAGTTTTCTCTGCAGTCGAACAAGGCGAGGTCCCTGCGCGAGATTATGCGCATAAAGGTTGTGCTCCTAGCGAGGATGCTGTATCGATTACTGCAAGCGATGCAGGCACAAATGATGCAGACACAGAAATCGTCTTGGGCAGCGCAGCCCACTCTCAGACAAGCACCTTCGCTCGGAAAGGCAAAGAGGCTTTCGCGCCAGAGGACTTGTTGGCTACGTCTTCTGAACTGAGCCCACACTCTGTTGACGCCCAAGCTGTCTCTAATGACACCGAAGTCGATGAAGCTTACACTGTAGGAAAGTATCTTTTCGATAACATTGACCACGTCTGTCGCGACACTGTTCCTGATATTCCTCGACGTCAAGAGCTCGTCGTGGCGTTCATCATGATCTATTCGCACTACGGCTATCACTCCACACGGCCTTGTCCTTCATCCTGGAAGCGAGAGCTCGATGGTATGGAATACCATGAGGCGAAGAAAGCTTTCAATGAGGAGCTCGTCCAGGTTGTGGTTGCTAATGGTTCTCGCACAGAAGCGGTTCGCACGATGCCGGCTTTGATGACTGAGCTGAAGCAGTTGAAGTGCAAAACCGTCGATGATGCGGATGCGATATCAATTGCTTTGGATAACGCAGCTTCGTACATTGCTTCAGCCTTGGAAGCCCATCAGGAAGCACTGCCTCTTCAGAATAGCACCGAGTATACCGGAAACGAGCAATCCACGGACGTGCGACAGGCTAAGGTGGTTGAAGAGGTTGCAGCCATCCGTCCCAGCACCGATGCTGAATACCCGACTTCTCTGCCTGCACCAGAGCTTCCGCAATCGAACCTTCCATCAGCAAACAGCCGAACTGAAACTGTTTGTATTGACTCTGCTGTTCATCGCGAGTCGTTTAACGCCGAGAATTGTCACGATATCGTCACTTTCTCTGAAGGCCATGCTGACACGACTGAATCGCCCATTCACGATGAAATGGCGGATAATCACCACATCATTTCGGATAGCGCATTTGAAATTTCGAAGCACGATGCGGTTTGCGCGAAGTCTGGCGAGCAGCAGCCCTCCGGTGCAGAAGATTACGTTCTGCTGCCAATGATTCCCTCTGCCAACGACAGTCTTTCGTCGGTCGTCGCGGACGATACCCACGCTATGGGAGATATCAGTGGCGTATTCAAGGATAGCACATGCGATATACTGGAGCATTTTTCAGCCTGGGTATACGTCGATGAAGAGGCGACCTCGGTACCGGAAGATGACGTCTTGTCATCCACCGAGCGTTGTGCGGGCGAGGAGCTTGCATCGGAAATCGCGGGCTACATCAAGCCTTGGGAGGACCTGAGTGCTCGAGAGTTTTTCGAGATCTACACGGAGCGTCTCAACACTTCCATATCATCGGACTCTGGCCACGACAGCGTGTCAGACGAACTGTCTTCCTCCAACAATACTCGTGCTACATCACTGGATCTGGAAACTGATGCCGACAACGACCAATTCGTAGTGTACGACTGGCTCGATGGTGAAGTATCTGTACAGCACCATTGCTTCTTTAGTGAAGATCTCGATGATGAAGGCGCATGCAATCGTGTTCAAGCAGTCAATGCGATAGTTGACGAAGTCCCGTCAACTGCACTGTCATCTTCGCCACCTTTCGGACCTACAGGAGTCCTGACCTTCGACTTCGAGGACGAAGTCGCATCCTCCACCATGAAAGAAGCTACGTCAAAGGGCCAAATTGTCGTTACGACCCAGTCAGACGCTGGCTCCCTGCGTGAGCGGGACGAGGTCTCACCAACATCGCTTCCAGATGATGACACTCTTTACAGCCACGACAGCCGTAGTTCTATGCCCGTCGATGGCAAACTGGAGACAGTCACATCCCTTGATCTTTGCCACAACACAGCAGCTCCATTACCGACGAGCATGCTATCTCTCTCGACCATTAACACCGTCGAGACGTTGCCTACAGCTTCAAAGGCTGATGCGACACAGGAGTGCGAAGATTGTATAGCGCTCAATGATCGCGAAGTCAATGAGATCGAACGCCAATCAACTAACGATCATGCGTCTCTAGCAAAGGCCGTGCGCGCTTCAACGACTGGTGGAAAGGATGATATTCGCATCACCATATTCTCACACAACAAGATTGGCCTTCTCAAGGACATACAAGCAGATCCGCGAGCTGACCAAGAGCATCAAAAGGTTTATCTCTCCTCGCAGAACGACGCTACAAGCGATCAGGATGATGATCCTGAGGACATCCAGGCATTAATGTCGATCGCGATTGAGCTCTTTGATGCTCTCGACCACTCACACAGTTTAGAGCATGACGCGGATCTACAAGATTGTCCCTACAAGCTCCAGCTACCTGTCCTACAGCACGACGATTGGCTCAGTTTTGCGAAGGATACCATGGGCATTAAGCTCGACACAGCGAAGACATTGCAGCTCCCAAGATCCCGCGATACTGACATGCCCATTCTCGAAGCACGCGATGAAGAGACTCAGCCCAACGCATACGCCGAGCTCTTTGCGGACGATATCTGGACCGGCAAGGCCTTCGATGCCACTCCGTACCCAGAGAAGAGCTGGAGTGTTTCAAGCTCGGTGATGGTCGTCCTTTTCATTATGTTCCTGGACCACTTCTTCTTTAAGCATTCGCTACCGTTCGTGGTTCTCACACTCGCAGCCATTTACCTGAGGGAACTGGCAAAACCCGATTACAGGCCTTCGATACAGGCCGTGAACGAATACTCAGACCACGATGAGATCGCCAATGGCGTTGGCGTTGCTGGAGATGCGACCGTGTCGCATACGGACAAGGATGTAAAACTCCACGCGTCCTCCTTCGCCGTACCAAACTCGGATGCGATGTCTACCGCATTCGACGTTGAGCAGTCTGGTGTTCTCGAACTGGCTTCTACTTCACAAACCGTTCAGCCCGAGTTCGACTCGCGCATCACTGCGCCTACCAAGACGATGGGCTTTTCTAACCCTGACACACACACTTTACATGGGCAGCAGCAGTCGTCCGCTCATTTTTCATCTCCTACTCCATCGCTTGCGGACCAGTGCATGCCAGCCAGCGAGCGCTAGCTGATCGTAGGCTCAGACAGATCATGTCTTTCTACACATTGCTTCCATTGTTCTTTACTGTTGTATATCTTACGTGAAAAGCGTTCGTGAGGAAAGCGGCATTCGAAAGAAGGGTTGAAACGGCGTTTTAGCATATTAGGAGCGTAAATTTGCGTGGCCTTGTTCACGTAGGCATGGAAGGTATTGTGGAGTGGGACTGGCGCTTTAAGAGCAAGAAGGTACTGATTTTTACATCCCTCGTCTCCGCTACCAATTGACAGTGACATGCATCGATGTATCATCGTAGTAGCTGAAATTCTTGCGCAGAATCTCAATATCAATTTGTTCGTCCAGGTGCTATTGCGACAATACCAACTTAGGCACTACGCACACTACCGGGAGAGCAATTCCGAGCCGACCCCATCGAAACTTTCTGAAACGTCCCGCAATGCGTGCAGCAGACACACACAACCACGAGTCTCCATTTATGGCGGCGCCTTCTCGATGTCCTTAAGTTCAGCGGGGCAGCAAAGCCTCGTGTGGCATCTTGGAAGTGGAGTGGGGTAAATGGGTAACGATAGCCAGGACCACTTCAGCCCTGCCACCCCAGTTCGAGTTGAACATGGCCCGGAATTATTACCCTTTCGAGTACGTATGAGTAGCTGGGAGTCCAAACAATGCCAGTCTACTGGTCCACCATATTGTGGCGTCTGGGGTGCATGTGCGCCCAACGGGTAGCGATGCGCAAATGTGCATGCGATCAGCTTCATGGGAAACGTCTTCACGCATGTGCTAAAAACCTGCGGTCGCGGTAGCAACCACCTGAATAAAGTCCAAGGCGGATCTCATCCATTGCCTGTGCTTCAAATCCTCCAGAATGTCCTCCCTATCCAACCTCGCCTCCCTCTTCCCACCCCTCAACATCGTCCTCTTGCTATTCTCCTACCTCCCGCTCTCCTTCCTCTACCAAATAATCCACTACCGCTTCTTCCACCCTCTGCGCCACTTCCCGGGCCCTTTCTGGGCCTCCGTAACCCGTCTCTGGATCGCACACCACAACATCCTTCGCGACGAATGCGAGCTCGAACTCGCGCTGCACAAGCAACATGGCTCGGTGCTGCGCATCACGCCCACGCTCCTGCTTGTGTCTGACGCGACGAAATTACCGGAGGTGTATAATCGCCAGGCGAATAAGAGCGACCATTATGTCACGGGTAGCTTCGGCGAGACGGAGAGTTTGTTCAACATGAAAGAGCACAAGGTACATGCGCGTTATCGCAAAATCGCAGCGGGGCCGTATGCGTTCAGCAACGTCAAGAAAATGGAACCGCTGATCGATCATCGGATCAGCAAATGGCTTGCGAAACTGGCGTTGCGGTTTGCAGACACGGGCAAAGATTTCAATTTTGCGCCGTGGGCTGTATACATGGCATACGATATCATTTCCGAAGTCGGGTTTGGCGCGCCATTTGGCTTCGTCGAGACGGAGAGTGACGTCGGTGGGCTCATCCAGGGCTTCCATGATGGTCTGCGGGCGTTTGGCCTCATGGCGCGTTTGTGGCCGTTCACGAACTTCATCAAGAAGACGCCACTGGGTAAGTATCTGATCGCGAAGCCAGAGGACGATTCTGGCATTGGCATGCTCATGCGCTTTCGCGACAAGCTATTGCAGCAACGTCTGCGGGACATTGAAGAGGGCAAGGTAGATCGCGTGGACCTTTTGCAGACGTTCATCGATGCAAGGGACGATGGTGGCAAGCCGCTCACAATCCCATACATTAAGGCCGAGATCCTGCTGGTGTTGCTAGCTGGCGCCGATACGACGGGAACGTCCTTTCAAGCTATGATGTTCTACGTTATGAGTGAGCCGAAAATCTACTACAAGATGATGGCGGAGATCGACGAGCAAACGCGCAAGGGCAACTTGAGCGAGATGCCAAAGTACGACGAGGTGCTCCAGCATTGTCCGTATTACGTGGGTGCGTGAAGGAGAGCATGCGGTACGTCCAATCTCCGTCGATTCAATCTCGTTCGAATCGCTGAAACAGCAAAGTCTCTGCCCGTCCGCACCCAATATCTTCCCTCGCCTTGTCGGTCCCGCAGGCTTCACTCTGAATGGCAAATTCGTCCCACCCGGCACGGAAATCACATGCAATCCATGGCTCGTGCATCGTGATACGGCCATCTACGGTGCTGACGCATGTGAGTTCCGTCCGGAGCGCTGGCTTGAAGATGATGAGCAGACCAAGCTGTACAACAAGTACAGCATGGTGTTTGGCTACGGGGCGAGGGTGTGCTTGGGCAAGGACATTGCGCTTATGGAATTGTACAAAGCACCACTCCAATTCTTCCGCACATTCAGACCGGTCGTGGATCAGCAAAGGCCAGGGACGTTTGTTGTTAAGGGTGGTGTGGGATTCTGGGAGAACCAGTGGCTGAAGTTGGAGAAGCGGAGTGTGAAGACGTGACATGATCGACCTGCAAGCACAATGCATGAATTTTGTTTGTGGATCGCTCGCACCTCGTAGATGCGACGTCATGCAGACTTGCCATGCCAGCTAACAAACTTATCCACGAGAAACTCTTCAAGTCCCCACCGTCCATTCTGACGACCCCATCCGCTGCTCTTCACACCACCTTGACTTGCCGTCGGGCTCGTGTACACACTGATGCTGTTGATATGCACCTGTCCATACTCCAATTCCCGTGACATTTTTAATGCGCGCTCCATGCTGCTACTCCAAATGGTGGCGTTGAGGCCGTACGCTGAACGGTTCGCAAGCTCGATGGCGGCGGCGTCCGAGGGAACGACATAGAGGGATGCTGAAGGGCCAAATGTCTCCTCGTCGACTATTCGAGCATCTCTTGGGTTGAGAACGATCGTCGGTTTCAAGCCTAGATCATTAGAAGCTGAAGATGGTCCGCCAAGGATGATCGTCTGTCCTGTAGCTTTCGCGTCTTGCAGTACCTCATTCGCGTGCCGCGCAATGCTCTTGGTGACTGCGGAGCCGGCATGACCTCCAGCGTGTTGCATCGCCTTGACCAGCAGCCGCTGGAAGTCCTCGGCGACCTTCTCGTGCACAATGATGCGCTCGGTCGAGAAGCAGATCTGCCCATGATGCAGCACAGCGCCCATGGCACACAGTTTCGCCGCCTCTTCCAGGTCGGCGTCATCAAGCACAATCGCTGGACACTTGCCACCCAGCTCCAGCAACACAGGCTTCAGGTGCTTCGCTGCAAGCTGTCCGATGATGCGCCCGACAGCTGCCGAGCCAATGAACTCCACCTTCCGTATTGCTTCATGCGCGATCAGCTCTTCCGTCACCGCCGCAGCATCCTCCCGCCTTGTTTGTATCTGGTTCAAAACGCCCCTGGGTACTCCGGCTTCTGTGAAGGCCTCGGTGATGGCGAAGTGCGTCCTGGGGCTCAGCTCGCTCGCCTTGAACACGACGGTGCACCCCGCCGCTATCGCGCTTGCCACACCTCTCGTCGCGAGGATCAGCGCTGCGTTCCAAGGCGCAATGCAAAGGACCGGCCCGATGGGTTCCTTGAACACGAAGCCCATTGTGTTCGGCTTCTCGAGCTGTGGTATGACGCCATTGACGCTGCTGATGCACGCCGCAATCTCCTTCAAGTATCGCGTTGCAAGGTCAACGTTCTGCTTCGCCCAGGCTTCTTCGCACGAGGTCTCGAGCATCTGGTATTCGACAAGCTCAGACGCGTGGGCTTCGTAGTATGCAGCGACGCGCAGGATGAGGTCGCGGCGGGTTACGTGGGACGAGGTTTTCCATGATTGGAAGGCGGCTTTCGCGGAGGATGCGGCGAGGGCGGCTTCTTTGGGGGAGGCGGAGGCGGCGTGATGAACAGTCTTGCCTGTGTTGGCTTGCGTGACGGCGAAGACAGGCGTTGAGTCCTCAGGAAAGGCGGCTCCATCAGTCCAGATGGGGACAGTGTACGAGGTGGCTGAAGGCATTGTAGACCTCAAGGTGGGAGTTCGCGGTGGTGAATCGTTGCTATGTGGTGCCGCGTGGAAGTGAGGTAGCAACGCGCTGGGAATTCGAAGACGTCAGCGTGATGGAGACAGCTGTGGACTCGGCTCGGTGGGGTCATGATTGCCAGGCGTGTGCGATGTCGCGGTTGGGCGCGGGGGTGAAGCATATTCGTAAGTGGAGGAGCGAGGTTCGGTAGTTGCGCGTCTTGCGCTTTGCCTTGCGCTCGAAGCGGTGGAGGGCGAATTACGGGCTTGATCCAAATCATTCACCAAAAAAAAAACCCCCCCCAAATTGACGGTGCCGTACCGGTCAAAGGATAGTCCCATGCCTCGCTCTGAGTTCAGTCAGCCAGATGTGGTGCTCATCCTGACCACAGTCCGCAACAAGCAAGTCAATCTGTTCACCTTCAGAGACCCACTTACCTATCTAGGTAGGGATTAAGCCTCTATAGGCAGCTACTAGGCTCAATAGGTAATCAAGCAAGTCAAGCCAGACCTTCTGAGCCCCACTTAATTGCTTGTTGCGGAGTCTAGTCCTGACCTCCCTCACATACTACTACAGCGGCCTGAGCGATGACGACTTTTTGGATGCTTTCACTCATGTTCTGAATTCGGATCAATCTGAAATCGAGTACGGAGAGTGGGTTCGCACCGCTGGATCACTTCCCAGAGCCTTCCATCGCCTCCAGGGAGTCAACATCAAGAATCGACATCAATGTGTCACAAACGTCTTTCCTTGGTTCCGCTTTTCTAAGGGAACAATCGACTACTTTCTATCCCATCTCGTCTTTGTTAAAGAGATGAAAGCGTTCCCGTACAAGTTATCTGCCTCCGGTTGGGACATCGGCGCTGTGAAGGAAAAGCCCACGACCGGTTTTAGCGACACGAACGACTCGACTCGCGTCACGTACTTCCTCTTAGTATTCATCACCTCGACCTCGTCAAACAAAATCACACCAATGCCTTGGTGTTGACGTATTTACTGCAGGATGAGAGCTCTGTCAGTTTGATACCACCACGATCATCGTTGGAGACTTCCGACGCGGAACGCCTACTGAAGATTGTCAACCAAATGGAGAAGCCAACTCGAGTTATACTTGACGTCGGCGCACAGATCTTGGAGTTGAACAATTACCAAGTCGCAGACACTTGGCTTCGGATGAGCGATCCCAGTGTGATAAAGGCGGTGGTCTTCTTTACTATCTTTAGCGACGACGAAGAACTCTCTGTTCTCGATCACAGTGGCTGTGTCGAACTGCTTCAGATGTCTGTATTCGCAAAGCACCTCGACGTTTGCCTTGTCTACCTCGATGAGGCTCATACGCAAGGAACAAACTTGAAACTACCCACATCAAACCGAGCGGCAGTCCCTTTGGGTGCAAATCTTACCAAAGACAGATTGGTCCAAGCATGTATGAGAATGAGAAAGCTTGGTAAAGGACAGTCTGTGGTGTTCTGCATCCCGGAAGAAATCCAGGCAAAGATACTAGAACGCACTTCAAAGAAACGGGCCTCCGACATCGCGGTTGTTGACATCATGACATGGGCCATCACCGAGACATGGGCTGATCTGCAACGCACCATGCCTTTGTGGGCCATGCAGGGCCGCCGGTTCGCACACCACAGTCGGCTCGTGGATAGCGGTGATACTACTGTTGAGTATGCAAGGCAGTTCCTCGAGAATGAAGCTCAGAGCATTGAATCTCGGTACTTGCCTCGATCTCATCTAAAGTCTGACGTTTCTTCTCTGGCAGAAGGTGACAATACCAACACTATTGACACACATATCCACAAGCGCTACATAGACTTTGGGGTAACCAAGTTTAGTTCAGCAACCTTGTAAGAAGAGCAGGAGCGAGAGCTTTCCCCCGAAGTTAAGGAAGAGCGACAAATACAGCGGCCTGCTCCGATGGAAGCCGAGATCCACGAGCTCAACCCTGAACTTCTCTCTCTCATAGATACGGGAGAAGTTCCTGCAAACTCCAGCTTCTTCGTCCCTGCTTTCGAGACTCTGTATTCGACAAGCGCTGCAAAGCATTTCGACATCGCTCAGTTCTCTAGGACCTTGCTCGTCACTACCGACTTCCAGCGTACGGTTCATCGGCCTTCCAGTACCTCCTACAATTCTTTGGTGTCAGACTCGTATCTACGGCCCGTGCAATGGGTTCTATCGGTCATCATGAGAACAACAGCCCCAGCTGCGCGTCGCTTGGTGGTTATCAGCTCATACGAAGCGGACAGGCTAGTGCCTCGGCTCCGCACATCAACGGTCGCAACATTGCACTTCTATTCGCCATGCCTTATGAATCCCCGAGGGGATGCCCCCGGGGGGCATTCCACCGTGATCGCTGATTGGCGGCAGCCCTCGCCTCACCAAAATCGTTGGGGCCATTCCTCCGCGATTGGAGGAATGCCCCCTCTGGCCCCCCTCTAGCTCTCTCTGGCTCTCTACACCCTACTACAGCCTACTACAGCTGGCTACAACAGCACCTGCTTATCTTCTGCTCTCTATCCTATCATGTTTACCTACCTCCCTGCATGCAGCGTGCTGATATGCGTAGAGCATCAGCACGCTGTCTATAGCCTAGATGAGCACCTCAAAAGACACCATAGCCTACCAGTTGCAAGAAGGAGAGAGCTGCTAGCTGTATATGCAGGCCTTGCAATCAATGCGCCAAAGCAGGTCTCTCTACCAGCGCCTAGTAGCGCGCCTATTGCAGAGCTAGGCCCAGCGCAAGGTGCATTTCTCTGCTTCCAGGAAGAAGCAG
>ML978308.1:0-62239 GCA_010015745.1 Setomelanomma holmii
CATCGTCCTGAGGTTCAAAAGAATGTCAGGATATCAGCA
Source organism: Setomelanomma holmii (assembly GCA_010015745.1). NCBI lineage: Eukaryota > Fungi > Ascomycota > Dothideomycetes > Pleosporales > Phaeosphaeriaceae > Setomelanomma > Setomelanomma holmii. The sequence goes on from ML978308.1 coordinate 40, forward strand.
GTCTGTCTCTTCTTCCTTGCTGTCTGTGATCGCCTTAAGCAATCACTGATCAGTGTTGGTAGGGCTGTAGCACTAGTGCTGAAAGGAAATAACTGTAACTATGAATGGCATTCTGTCGATTTTCGTTGTGATTGTTGTTGTTAGGAGAGGACTATGGAAGAGGCAGGCTCAGGGGTCTGGTCTGAGCGCTGCTCAGGCGCAGTGCTGCGATCAGTGCGCCTGATCGTGTGACTGACATGTCGACGATATCTATGATCCGACAGTAGTCATATTACTAGAGGGACCTTGTTCCAATAAGAACTATAAATACCCATTAATCTACTATCCCGTCTTGCTGCCGTTGCTACCGTTCCCACTACCTCTCTCGCTCTCGCTGTAGCTAGTGACACCAAACTCACTTGGCAAGTCAGTCATCCTCTCAGAAGTTGGTAGAGGCACAGTAGAACCTTGCACAGGCTCTGAGTGAATGATAGGAATCTGAAGCTGAGCACCACGAGCAGGAGGCCCATGAGGTATGTCGGGGAGGCTGATGTCCGAGCCAAAGTCATTCTGAGGCGGTGAAAGAATTGAAAGGGCGATCTTGTAACCACGTGGGTTGGGTCACATGATATCCTATCGTAGCAGGCACTACCCGATGGGCAGGTGCACTTAACTCTGAGCTGAGAGCTCCTGTACACGAACATCGAAATACGACAACAGATAGCAATACAATCGTTGATCTGCAGCCTCCAACCGACACTGCTCACGCAGTTACAGATCTCCTGAAGCTTGCGACGCTCGAAGTCCCAGTTGCGCATAATGATGGTATTAGATGGCTTGAAGCGCAGGCGCTTAAGGCTGAACAGCTCCTCAATGAGCAGTCCTTCGAGCGAACGAACCCGTGAGAGCGCCACATAGGTGAGACCTGGGGCGAAGTCTGCCTTGCTAGAGAGGTTGACAACAATCTTTATTTCAGATATGCCTTAGCTCTTATAGATAGTAATTCCATACGCCTCAGTTATGGGAAACTACGTATGGGTACATGTAACACTGCCTCAGACAAAGTCGCGGGTTAAGCGAAAGATAGGAACAAGCTTGCGGCTAGTAACAGGATCAATGGTGTAGTCTGGACTATCGTCGTGATCGAAGTCGATGAGAAGCACTAGAAGAGACTCCTTATGGGGATCCTGAACATCCTCAGCCCAGACGACGTCGCGGACAGTACCAAAAGCTCCATTGAACAGCGCCCACTCAGTCTAAAGGTTCTCCTGGAGCATAATCTAGGAGCTAATAGCAATAGGAAGAAGTCGCTTTAAGCCACCTCCGTCATCTGTGGAGACGTCCTTCGCGTCTGGCCCAGTATGGGTAGCAGCAAGCACGATAATGGCGCCTTCGTTGATATCCTCGTTAGCCAAATCCCGCATGCGGCGATGATTCTACTCGCCTACGTCCTCTCGCTTCTGATACAGATAGATAGCGTCGTCCCACTGCGTTAGGTTCTCACCTTAGTTATGAGCTTTGCTTGTACACGCGATGCGAGCAGCTAGAAATCCTTTGTTGTGACTCGATTCATTCGCAAGTCACTAAAAGCTTGACGGAAAGCGACAGCATTAGCGTCATTTCCCTGTTGGCGCATAACCTAGGTGAGCGTAATAGTGCGGTTGAACTCCTTGTACAGGCGCTGAGAGAGAAGTATGTCCGCGCTCGCCTTGTCAGTGCTGTCGTTGAAGAGCGGTCTATCAGCTACTAGGGGGAGTTGGCAGAAGTCGCTAACAATGATGACATTAAGGCCTCCAAAAGAGAGGAGATCTCGCTCTGGCCAGATCTCAAGGCATCGACGGTGGATCCACGAGAACATCTTAAGGCTGACCATGGACTTCTCATCAATAATGAGGTACTTGATGCCCTTCCATAGACCCTGTAAGACCTTAATAGTAGCCTTAGACAGCGTTTGAAAGTCATTCTTCTTGACTGGTAACCTAAATAGCGAGTGCAGAGTCTTGCCTATAATATTGTAAGAAGCCACACCAGTAGGAGCTGCACGTTGGACAGACGATCGCAGACCTCGCTGCTCTGCAATGCTCAAGTCGATGACATAATTCGAGAACAAATGTCGTCTTTCCTGTGCCACCTTTGCCTTCCACATGCAAGCAGAGCTGCTGGTCAAGCCCTAGATTGAGCGTATCAGTGTCACAGTCCGCAACAAGCAATCCAGATTGGTTCGCTTGCTTGACTTGCGTGAGTTAATCAATTTAATCAAGTCAATCTGAGCTCACCCAAATTCGCAAGCAAGTCAAGCTGAGGAGTGATTTTTGATTGACTTGCTTGTCTTGCTTGTTAACTGCAGGACATTTTTGAGGTTTCTAGAGTAGCTAGAGAGTCGATCTTACGATACTTCCTTGGAGTTGCAATTAGCCCCTGAAGGTCATCCTAAGTTGAATTAGACCTGTCTGTGCACTCATACTGTACTACACCGTACTATACCGTTCTGTACTGTGCTCCACAGTACATTTTTGAAGTTTCTACTGTTATTGATACTGCTTATACTGACGCGTTTTTTAGTATTTTTAGTTGCCTACAATGGCTAAGCGCTCTTGAGCTCTCTCTACTAGCACCGCTGCCACGCCCGCTGCCAAACGTACGCACCCATCAGAGCCCTCATCTCAGCACCTATCTCAACGATCACTATCGCCCCGGCAAGCCCTAGCTGCTGCAAGTCAGGCTATAACGTTTGAGTCGCAATTGTTGGAGTCGCAGCCAGAGGTGGAGATCGTTGCGCCTACTCAGGGCAGCCACGCTGGGACAGCGACAACAGCTGAAGCTGGCAGTGGCGATGGAGATGATGGAGATGGCGATAACTTTGACAGCATTAATTGGGAGCGGTTAGGACGCTTTATGAAGCCTCTTACAACCTAGTGGCGCGTCAAAAGCTGGATATATCGACATAGCTATCGCGTTGTTGAGTGTAAGAACCCGAGTCAAGTATGGTTTGTATGTAAGTACTGCCATACTCACAAGGCTATTGACGCTAGCGGCAGCGGCATGTTTGATGTTTCGAGGGCTACGGCAGCTGCTGCTACTCATTTCAGCTTGCAGAGACAAGGCTATGGGCTTACAAAGAGCGGTATACAACAACAGCAACAGTCTGGTGGGCAGCTCTCTCTGCGGCAAGCTTTGAAGGCTGGTGTTGAGGTCTCTCAAGAGGCTGCCAACGCAATAGGCAACTTCAATATACAGCAGTTTCGACAAGCTGCTGTACTCTGCCTACTCAATAACAACCTACCGATAGAGCTGCTTACAAAGCCCTCTTTCCGCGATATGATAGAATTTTCAAACCTAGAGGCAGAGGCAGCGTTATGGGTGAGTTCTCGCAGTGTTGCTACATACGCAATGCGCCTGTTCCGCTCTATACAGCCCTAAGTCGTCCAGGCCCTGTCAGAAGCTGCAGGTAAAATACACGTAAGCTTTGACAGCTAGACGACAAAGGGTGGCAAGCATAGGTTCTTTAGGGTCGTTACACACTTTGCTGACGCTTCTAGAGTGATACACGACTTGCCTATTGCCCTACCACAACTTGCAGGCTCTTATACTGGCAAAGCTATTGCATATACAATTACCTAAATGCATGAGGTGTACAGTATCACTAGCAACAAGCTTGGTTACTTTGTACTTGACAACGCTACAAACAACAACACCGCTATCGCTGCGCTTGCTTGCGTATACAACTTTGATGCTACCTATTGACGCCTCTGTTGTGGTCCTCATACGCTTAATCTTATTGGCTAGGCAGTAATACTCAGCAAGGACCGCGAGGCTTACAACAACGCTGCTGAACAGCTTGATACAGAGGAGTTGTACATGCGCAAGTGGCGTAGAGATGGGCCGTTAGGTGTACTAATCAACGTCATTAACTTCATCAGAACACCACAACAGTATGAGCTTTTTAGAGAGTTTCAAAACGCTGCTAACGCTGAGTTACCTGCTGGAGAGCGTCTCAAAATACTTGAGCTAGTCAAGCCTGTTATCACCCGCTGGAACTCGTATTACGCTTCATTTGAGCGCGCAACTAAACTTCAGGCTGCTTACAACTCCTACGCTGAGCACCATATTAGTTGCGTCTCCCTTCAAGATAGACGCGTACGTTAAGCTGGCAACAAGCCTCCAGACGCTCTAGGTTGGATAAGATCAACCGGCCTTACAGCTGCTGATTAGGCAGTAATAACAGAGTACCAGGACTGCCTTAAGCTGCTCAAGTTTGCTACGGAGCGGCTTGAAGGTTGAGGCAAAGCAGGCAAATTTGGTGCTATATACGAGGTTATACCCGTCTTTGAGTACGTACTCACCTCATTTGAAGCTTGTACGTGCTAATACGAGCAAGTCGATTTTAACCACCCCAACGCGCCAGAGGACCACCTCAGTATTAATCTACGCGCCGCCTGGCGTAAGGCCAACGAGTACTACGATAAGCTTGATCGATCGCCTGCCTACTACGCTGCTGCCTGCCTCCATCCATACTACAAATACTACTGCGAGAACAGCTGGGCTAACAAGCTAGAGTGGCTCGCTGCTGCCAACGCTGGGTTTCAGCGACTCTGGCAGTCGTATAGACCTCAGCGTATACGCCCCTAACCTCCACTAACTTCAACAACGACTGCGCGTGGTATAGATGACGTAATTGGCTCCTTTACATGCCGCAACAACACCAGAGATGAGGCAGCTCACAACGACGAGTACGAGCGCTGGAGGACTCAAGAGCCAGAGTGGAGCCAAGAGCAGTACTTGGGTGATGGTCACCTAGTCGTCTACTGGATACAGATGCGCTCAAAATACCCGTGTTTAAGCCAGTTTGCGATCGATATACTGACAGTACCAGCATCAAGCTGCAAGTGTGAGAGGCTCTTCAGCGAGCTTGGCGACCTACTTGGGCCTAAGCGACGAGCTATTGGTAGTGAGTTACTGGCTTCCCTTCAGTTAGTACGATCGTGGACAAGAGCAGGCTTCAAAACTCATGACAACGACGGGGACAGCGTACCAGATGAGGATATCATACAAGACTACAATATACACAAGTGGTCTGACGAGCCACTGTAGTTGTATACAACTTTGATCTCTTAGCGTCCAATCTGATCAATCTATCAATCAAGTCGCAATCAAGCCGCCCAAAAACACTAACAATTAAGCAATAATCAAGCGACGACGACGTTGCCAACAAGCAAGTCAATTGACGACCTCAAGATTGCTTGACTTGCTTGTTGCGGACTGTGGTCAGTACGGTGCTGTCTCTCTCGCTGCGTCTCGCTGGGTTGTAGATGTTGTGTATAGTGAGGTGTTGTCCCTCTTGTTGATCGTTGCCGAACTCCATTGTTAGAGAGCATATGTCCCTGCTGTGCTCCTTAAACTGCCACTTCTTGTGGTCTAATCTTTTGTTGATGAAGAAGCATACCTGGGCAGGTCCTGCCTCTTCTTCTGCTGGGCAGCAGAGATGAAATACTCCTTTCGCTAGATGATGTGTCGTCGTCACAAAGGGGTTCCTCTATAGTTCTTGAATAGCCAGAATGTCGTACTCGTAGACTCTGGGGTCGCGTAGCATTGTCGCCATCACTATGTCTCTTGATTTGTGTACGTTGTACTGTAGTACGCTTAGTGTAGTGTGTCTATTCATGCATCGTTATCGGAGTCGATCTTCATGTGATGGCTGCTGTTGTTCTGTGTCGCTCGGGCGCTGTTTCCAGTCGCTTCTAGAGCTCTTCTGCTGGGTATGATCTGTCGATGCGGTCTTTAGCTTGCACTCGCTTGTGTTGATGGAATCTCCTGCAGTTCACATGTGCCTTGTGAACTGAGGTGCCAGGCTGACATTGTAGTCCCGGTAGGGTAGATAGCGCACCACAAGTGTTAGAACGCGGCCCGTATGTCCAAGTGTTGGAATAGGGCGCGATTTGATAGAGGGTCTAAGTACGGATGCAGTCGTTTGACAGAAACTTGGAAGATGATACGAGTTCGCGATTGTCACGCTAAACCTTCATCGTCCTTGGTTGCTCCGAAGTGCCCTAACAATATGACAACGCAGCATACGACACTGCCTGCGCTGAGCATATGAGTCTGACGATGTCGGCTCCAATCGGGTGGACTTCGATCAAGCGTGTCGGCACGTACGGAGTTGAGGTGTCTTCCTCTGTTTTGGTAGGCGCGCAGTTATGTTCAACGACGCATTGCCTCAACCAGCCTCTTACCTTTGCAAGCGTGCTCGCAGATAGCGGCGTCACGCCAAAGTCCTCGATGATTTGAAAAGGCATCTGAGTGCTCTGGGACTCCGTTTCCCTTCAGCAGCAACCTTCAATACAGGCCGGGAGACCGACCTGCACAGTATAGCTGAACGTAAACACCGCGTGCCAAATAGACACATACAATCATTGGGGAATCTAACGTGACTCGCACAGAAAGATATGGGCTCTCGTCACAGAGATAATGTTTGAAGCACTCACGGAGGACATTACAGACAGGACAATCTTGAGTTGAAGACGACAGGTCGAGACGTTTCGTCCCAAGAGAAAAATGCGTAGATTGTAGTTCGATTGTGGGGAAACACACATCACATGTCAAGTCAATGATTGAGCGCAGACGTCGAGTCATCTGCTTCAAGCTGCGATATCTGTCGAGCATCGATTCGCCTTTCGGCTCGACAATGGAACGTGGATACGTGTTTCGCGAAGCCGATACACTGTTACGAGGTCAGTGAAACACCAGACTTGCGACCGTAGGTAACGGACAGCATGGCGAGGTTCTCCTGCTTCGGCCAAGGCCACTCATACAATTCCGTGACATCTTGACGCATGGCTAAAGATCTTCAGATGTCGCAATTGCGGCAAGACTACGTAAGACTTAGGAAGCCCAGGTGAGGTTGAGATGAGGGTGAGCAAGGTTCGTGACCTCGGGAGTGTAAGGCTGGCCTTAAGTGGTTCGAAAGTCGTCGCGAGGTGTTTGAAGAGCCTTTGTTATATTTAGAGGATGGTCTGAAGCATCGCTGGAAGGCTTGAGATGAAGACCAGTCAGGCTGAAGCGGGGCAGAGGAATATGTGACCGCTTGCCTTCAGCCTCGTTGCTCGCATCTTGCCTGACAGCTGGAAAAGGACTGTAGCTTAAGACGTATTTTTCAGCAGAAGGCAGAAAACCCAGTACAATCCTTCCGCTTGTGAATAGATTTGTAGCTTTCAGAATGATCTTTTCCCGCGTCGACATTGATTCCGTCTTCGCTATACATTCGAAGTGTAATACCGGCAAGGCTGCAACCACAGCCACCAAAGCTAGCGTCACCTCCAGCCCCACTTGACGTCAACCCACATCACCAATCGCAACTTCTCAACTTTCCACCATGCCGCAACCACAATCAAATTCCTCCATCTCACCACTCAGCACATTCCTGATAGCGACTTGCTTTCTCCTCGCCCTCTTCCCTGGAATTTTCGTCTCAATCGCTTGGGCACCTTACAATTCGATCGTCAACTACGCGTTTCCCGCAGCAACACCGCGCCAGAGCGTCATCTGCACAAGTCCAAACATCTGCATACCAGCACCGACTATGTCTTGGTAAGCCAGACTCTCCTATGCATCAATCTACCATCATTCTCCCCTACTCCAGTACTCGTTCCCAAAGATATCCATAAGCCACCTCTAACAGGTCCCCAGGTTCCAAAAATCCCTAACCCTCCCCTCGCGCAGCCGCGGCTCCTACCTGATCACCGACACCATCGTGCGCGACCTCCCCGAGATAAAAAACTACAAGACGGGCCTGCTCAACCTGTTCATCCAACACACTTCGTGCGCGCTGTCGCTCAACGAGAATTGGGACCAGGATGTGCGCGCAGACATGAGCGATGCGCTAGATCGCATTGTGCCCGAGGATAAGAAGGGACAGGGCTTGTATCGGCATGATGCGGAGGGGAGTGATGATATGCCTGTAAGTCTGGCGTGGTTTGGAGGAGGGGAATGTGGATGAAGGCTAATGAATGGTGGTTAGGCACACGTCAAGTCTGCGTTAGTAGGCGCGAGCGTTACGATTCCGATTACGAATGGAAGGTTGAACACAGGGACGTGGCAAGGAATATGGTATCTGGAGTTCAGGGACTCAAAACATACACGGAAGGTGGTTGCGACGATACAAGGCGAGAAGATGTGACGTGGTGAGACGAAGCAAGAAGGACAGGCAAAGACGCGCTTATGAAAGGACGGGCTTGAGATAGCTGCACACAATAGACAGGAGATGTGGCGTGTACGATGATGCAAGATACGAGGGACGATATATGAATGACTCCATTTGGCTGCAAATCACGATCTAGATGTATGATCCGCACCTCGCTAGCACCCGCCCGTGTTCCCATCTCGATGACCATCGTAGCGAGTACTAAAACCAGAAAAGCAAAGCTATCAAACCGCTAACGCCGCCCTTGATATGCTGGGTATCATTGAATTGGGTCCAAACACGCAGGATGCAGTGGTAGTGCCAGGATGCCGATGTAGTACTGATCGACTGTGATCTGAATTCCTTGCTGGAAATGTCGTAGATGTCATCCGGCTCTGTTGACGGTCGATGCATGTGGATCTGGCGCTCGAGCCGAAGGCTGTCCGTCGTCACGAGCGGTGAAACACCAAATAGCCCAGCTCAGCGTCCATCATCCACCTGCCCGGATGACACTCTTTCTCGATCTGATAGTACGTCCTCAAGTGCCACTCGCCGTTCCTCTCGCGACACCAAAACGGATCGTTGTCCCTTGCATCTGACGGTCGAATCCGCCTCGGGTCGTATGCGCCTCGCTCGGTAGCAATCCGGCGACTCTCCATCTGAATGTCCTCGCGCGTGCGGCCATGATCGCAAGTGCCCGGGCACCGATGTTCGCAGCGCGCCGTGTAGCCCGCAGAATTCGCATGGCTGTTCGTTACATGGTAGGTCGTGGTAGGCGTTGTCGCCGTCGGGCCAGGCGGGTGGACGTGAGCTTGAGTGGCGTAGCCGTAGCTCGGGACGGTGTTGTAATAAGACCTCTGGTAAGGGTGATAGAAGTTAGCAAACGGGTAAAGCGAACCATACAGGTTGTAGTTGTAGTAGCCGCTGTACGCGGGCGAGTAGCCGCTATAAGCAGACGAATAGCCGTAGCTGGGGTAGTAGCTTGGGGCGTATGTGGCGCCGTATTGGGGATATGAGGACTGGTAGGAACGGACCCCAGGATAGTAACCTCCAGCTGCAACGCCGACACCGACTCCACCAACGACGCCGCCGTAGCCATATGCCATGCCGCCATTGGGAATGACGCCAGTGTAGGGTGCACCATTGGCTGATTGGCCTGCGTAGCTGAGGAAGCCGCGTTGACCGTAGCGAGGAGTGTAGACGTATTGATGGCGCGGTTTTGGGTAGGCCTCCATTGTGAGGACTAGCGAGATGCCAAGTGGGGATAGATTGTGGTGTGTTAGAGTGCGGGAGAAAAAGGCAAGGTTGTCGGCAGGGTGAGAGCAGAGCTATCCCAAGGTGAAGCTCGGTTCGTCCTAGGCAGCCAGGCAGACGAGACAATCGTGTCAAGACAGTGGAGTCAATAGTCCAAGCAGCTGTCGAGATACCACGCCAGCCAATGAAGGTAGGGCAGGAAGTGTACAGTAGGCAGGAACGAGGGCAGCGGGATCGGAGGTGCGGGAAAGAGCGCAAACTCACCATAGCGGCATGACGCGGCATTCCAATGCTCGCACCAGGATAGTAGCGGCCATAACCAGACGACTGACCCATGTAGCCTCCAGGAACAACACCTCGAGGATAGCCAGAGTGGCCAGAGTAGCCAGGGTAGCCTCCATATGGTGGGTAGCTGTGACGTTGAGGATAGCCAGAGTACCCGGAGTAGCGATGGGACTGCACGAGAGCATTGCTCATGTAGCAGTCATTGGGTGGCCGATAATAGTATCGTGAAGGGTAGTACGGGCCTCCCAGGCCATAGCGGCGACGCCAGGACATGCCATGGCGAGGAACGGTGTATTGTTCAGAGACACGGGCGCCATTACGAACGTAGGTCCGGGTTGTGTAGGTATCTCGGTTGTCGAAACACATCTTGTTGGTTGCGATTGTGTTTAACAAGTCAGGAGCAAAGGAGTATCCGAAGTTGGCAGGATCAAAGCATACAGCAGACCAATGACGTAGAAGCAGGTGAGGAATGACTTATGGCCTTCACCAACTATCTCCAAGTGATTGATGACCCCATGATCCGGATGATTTGGCAGGGTCGTGATTTTCCAGACCACCATACGGCGCTGGAACGCACGGATACTACCGACTTGCAATCGAGTATCGACTTGAGCACCGGCTCTGCTCTCAAGATGCTCATTCACACTTTCACGTCGTGTTCATGCTATTCTTCAAGAGCGGATTATGAGCATTTCATCCGTTTCATGGACTTTTCCCACTCCCACCCTTTGGGACAGCACCTCCCCCAACAGCCCGAGTCCCAGCACCATCAGCCTTGACACCCTTCTCCTTTCGTCTCCCAAATATCCTCCCCACCCTCCTCGTCAACGGCACAACCGTCCACCTTGCAAATGCCGGCGTCGCCCAGACACTAAACATAATCCTCGGCACCAGCAACGCCTTCGTAATCGCATATGCGGTCGCAAACTCCACCACCAACCTCACGCCCCCCTCATTAATCTTCCACGCCTTACCAGTCTTCCTCAACTCCAACTTCTCCCGCATTTCCTCCTCAGCTTGTATCTCCAACACCTCGCGCTCCGCCTCTTCCGCCTCGCCGCTGCGAATCCACCCCTTACGGCGGAAGTACCGCCCGAAGCGCTCCACCCCATTGAGAACCCACGCGCCCTCGGCGAACCATGGGGGAAGCCAGTGCGTGTAGTGGAAGTAGGCTGCGAGACTGAAGAGGGGGATTATGGCGGTGAGTTCGTGGAGAATCAGGAAGGAGGTTATGTGTGAGAGAGGCGCGTTGGCGAGGGCTGAGGTGTAGCGGTGCAGGAAGCGGGGAAGACGGCGATTTATGCGGTCGACGCGGGAGGTTGAGGGTTTGGAATCGGTGGCATGGCGACGAATGTGAGGGCTGCGAAGGTGTGGACGAGGTGTCGTTCGGAGGAGGATGCGACGAAACATTTTTCATGCGACTGATATCGCTGTCATCCTCTTCCTGTGTTGTTCATCCACCAGATTCGGACACAGCTTCCTCTTTATGCTGCTTCGATAGTGTCGCCATGTATACTCGATAGTGCATGTGGTCGAGTGTGCCGTGTCGTTAGAAAGTCAATGCGCTGTGGTTGATCACGCGCGGCTATCGCGCCAAGTTATGGTCGATCATCCTTCACGCCTTGAACATCATCATCACCTTGGAGCGCCCTATGCGACGTGTGTTATTAGCACAAATAGGAGACCAGAATGGCTTCAAACAACACGTCTAAGATGTCTTGCCTTATCTTTTACACCCTCAGCGTCCCTGGCTGACGCACTTTTGGGGTCAACCTCACTTTATCAACAGCTAAGAAAGAGCTCGGGATAAAAATGTCACTGTTGAAGAAGGGATTACTTGAAGCTACCAAAGCCACGGCAAAACAACCCGAGCTGAAGTCAGATACGTTATCGAGCCAGCATATTGAACCACTTCCACAACACGGCGCATACGCATTCCTCCCGTTTATCTCTCTCAGCACCACAACATCAGATCCAGCCCATGGACCAATAAAGGTTAAGGACACTTCATCATGGACATATTCCGGGCCCATACTCCGACCATCTGCCACCCATCTCCCGCCCTCATTGCACACCTGGTCGCAACTCACTATCTCCGACCCATCATCATTTCTCCAGCGTCTGATACCTTTATTCTCGTTCCTACAATCGTTCCTAGCAGAAGCCGACGTGGAATGCTACTGGCTCACTATCCGCGCATCCAAACCAACACCAGAGTACGACGAGCGAAGATGGCATATCGATGATGATTTCTTCCTCCCGAATTTCGACGGACGCGCGATGTCCGATCCAGAATCGCTTCCCACCCGGCAAGCGCGCTGCAAAACTCGTCAGGCCAAGAACGAAGACGAGATGAAGAGTAGATACAAACTCTGCACAACCCTCCTCGGCGCATCAACGCTATTCGTACAGGACAATGAAACCGCTTTGCACACCATAAAAACTACGAAAGCACATGAGCGACCAAAACACCAACACGAATGCACAACCCTCCGTTGTTTCGGGTGCAGTACATACGCAGATACCGTCCGGCACTCTCTCGCCCAGCAACTCCAGCACCACGAGACCATCTCCGCAGCACCCAACGAAATAGCCTTCTTCCGCATCGGCCAACATCACGGCGCCGTACATTCCGAGCCCGCACACGACACGGATCGGATTTTCGTCAACATTGTGCCGGGTACGGAGAGAGAGTTGAGAGGTTTGGGGGCGAAGTGGGGAATGGCGTGGCCACGGGCTTGGATGTTGGGAGTTACGGTTCCTGGGGGTGTGGAACGGGTGGGACGGGGGAGTGACGAGGCGGGGGATTTGCTTGGACTAGGAGATGAGATAGGACTGAAAATCAGACGCTGAGATCAGAGGCATACTGCCAAGTCGTAGGGAAACCATGATCGACTTGGCACGGTTTGACAAGAAACTGTTAAGCTGTGCTGCAAAGAAGCTAGCTAGCCATTTTGTCTACATAAAAACAATGGATGCCACATTGCACAACTCGATTGGCCCCTTGCGCAGGCTTTCGTGTCAGAGTAATTACCACATGCCCCATGTCCCCCTCAGTTCTCTGCCTAGCCGATCGTGACACCCGCATTCACAGCTTCTCAGCAACCTCCACAAACTCATCCAAATTCCTCACCGGCCTAACACCCGCGCTAATTTGCATACTGGCACGACAAGCATGCAGATCTTTGATCAATACCGGATGACTAGCATTAGTCACACTTTCCACATCCACCGAATCCGCAAGGACCTCCGGCTCTGCGGGCAATCCAGAGTCGGCAATGCCCATCGCTGCTTTTGCCTCGTCTAGAATCTTCTCTGCGACGTCTTTCTCGAGCGTGAGGACGCCGCTGAGGTACGTGGATATGGCCTCTGGAATCGCTTCGGCCGATGACGTGTCGTTGATGCCAGTTTGCAATTCCTCGAGTTTAGGCTCGATCTTATGTTCCGCGAGAATGACCTCCAGAGCGGAGAGGGCGGAAGCTTTCTTCTCGTCCAGTGTAGGCTCCTTAGGCTTGGACTGCGCTTGCAGGTGGACTGAGAGCTTAGAGCGCTTGGACGATAAGGGAGAAATGTAGTGGGCGTAGAAGTCTGTCATGTCCTTCTTTGTGAGCTTGTCGAGATGCTCAGCGTCAGTATCGGCTGAAACACACTTAGTGACGCGTCCATCATCATGAAATTGCCAGCAAGCTTACCCTGCTTGAAATCATACGAGTCGCTGTAGATATGATTCCAGAATCTGTTGTCCTCTTGCGACAGATTCTTTAGCTTGGCCAGACGCTTGTTTATCATCGCACGCTTGTGTCCCTCAAAGTCCTCTTCGCTCATTTCTTTCAGCGGCTTCTCAAAGGTGGTGAGGAAGTTTTCAATGCGACCTTCCAAATACCTACAGTCCTTCTCGCTCTGGATGAGAATCCTGTACCCTGCCCATGTGTCCTGGAAGCTCTGACCCGAGAAGACGACGTAGCCAAGCTGTTCGATCGTTCGCAATTGGTTGAAGCACGGCTCGTCGGTCATCTGGCTGAGAAGCATCAGTTTAGCGCGAAGGTCGTTGTCGTAGCGTCCTCCAGCAAACAAGCTGTACTCAATGCAGTGGTTGACATTGGCGGGATCTTTCAACTGTTTCTCGTAGATGAAGTTGCAGCTTGTAGGCCACAGTAGATTCCGTCGTACGGCCACTTGATTTGCTGGTAACCGCTTTGGCTTCAGTGTCCTCTCGACAAGGTCTGTAATCTTCAGTGCCTCTTCCTTGTACAGGTTGCCGTGTGCCAACACCTCGATTTGACACTGGGCCAAGATCTGAGGGATCCATTGCTGCACCTCCTGTGCGGTGATGTCCTCTAGCTCTCGAGATAGCTCATCGTTCATGAAGTTCTTCTCATTTTTAAATGCTCGAGAATAAGTACCAACCTGGTGGAAAGGCTGTCCGTAATCCCAATTGCGCAGTTGCCGTATCAGTCGCTCATGCACGATGTCGAATCGATCCTGCTTGATCTCAATGTCTCGCGCCGATGTGAGAACCTTCTCTAAAAGTACATGCAGCTTGTCATTGTAGCCACTGACTGTGATCGATAGACCGCTCATGTGGTTCGTGAAGTCGTAAACTAAGCCCGAGATATCGGCATCATATGAATATTCGACCAAGCTATCGTTGACAAGCTCTCGGTACAGCGTGCATATGATCACGATTCGAGCTGTGACGTTCGTGATCGGCGTCCGCAAGTATACGTGCACGTTGGCCTTGGGTACCCAGAACTGGTCGTCCTTCTTCCACCATATCCGCACATTATCATCGTGCCTGATTAGTGTTGGCTCTTTGCTTGGCTGTTCCACCTCCTTCTTCTCAACGTCCAGTCTGCTCGGGATGAACTCGTTCTTGTGAGGGAAATGTAGTTCTGCTGATCGCTCCTTGCTTTCGAAAGCGGTCTTGATCTCTGCTAGGAAATCCTCCGGTAGTTTTTCGACCTTGTACTCAGTGCCGTACCACTTTTCTTTCTTGTCCCAACCGCCTGGGAAATCCTGGCTAACAATTGTCATCCTGAAGTTGTCCGGACGTAGATAGGACAAGGCTTCGCTTATGCGTTGGGCGTCGAACTTCTTGATCGTGGCTGGACCACTCAAAAGCTGCTTACGATCATAAGGCTTCTGCATGGTGCCGGCTAAAGAGCTTGCGGTCCTACTGGGAGGGCTCTTCTGCTTGAAGCGGAATTCAACTTCGCTGATCTGGATCTGCTCGTCGACAATCCACTTTTGAGGCTCCTTCTCCCTGATCATGCCAATGTATTGGAATATGGTCTTAGCGACCTCTTTGTAGTTCTTCAAGCCATCCTCTGTCAGCTTGACATTGATACTGAACGTGCCAGATCCAGGGCAAAGCGATGATCCGCCGGCCCCTAGTCCATTTGCCCAGCCTTTGGCTTTGATGTGAGCTAGAATACTGCCTGGGCCCTCGTGACCGATCAAATGGCTTAGGTACCTAGACGGCTGAGATTGGTAAAGTTCTTCTTCATCACGATAGGCGAATTGTAGTTCCAAGGATCTCGATTCCAAGACCGGCTTCGCAAAAGTCTGCGTAAGCAACTCGTTCTTTGTGTAGACGGGCATATCCCAGCGTCTCCGGCCAAGATCCTTGTTCGGTATAGCCGCGAACACCTCCTCTACCCATTCCTCTAGAGTATCTAAGCTCTCACGACCTAGGACTACTAGCTTCATCCGATTTGCCGAATAGTGCGTAGAGTGAAACTTCATAAACTCGTCCCTTATCTTGACGCCTCGCGCGATAGGATCGTCATGTAAGGTCTTCCAGCTTCCTGTCGAAAAGTGGCAATAAGGATGCTGTGGGTTGGCCAAGGCCTTATTGAGCTGGTGCAACCGCCATGTATCATTTTGAAGATTCTTCTTGTTCTCCGAGTCGACAGCTTTGATCTCGCGATCCACAGTATCCTCGAGAAACAGCGGCGAGATGAAGAACTGGCCAAAGCGATCCAGAGCTCCCCATAGAGGCGAGCCGTCCTTTTCGCTAGATGCAGGCAAATTTGTCTGTGACGCACTCGGTGTTTGTGCTTGGCTGCTGGATGGCGTGGAGGATGGATATGAGAGCTCGAAGTAGTAGTTGGTCGATGTTGACGCGGTGAAGGCATTTGAGTGGCCGCCGTGCTGAGTCAAATACTTGTTGTATGCATTCTCTTCTGGGTACTTCTCGGTGCCCATAAAGAGCAGATGTTCGACGGCATGCGCAATACCGGGCATGTCGTCCGCATCACTGAAGCTGCCCACGTTCACATCCAGCGCCGCGCTAGCCTTGTCCGTCCCAGCCTCGTGTATGAGCAACACCTCGAGCTGATTTTGCAGTGTAATGACCCTGTATGCTCGATCGTCGAGCTGTGGTCTCTCGAGGTCCTCTATGCGCGGCACAGCGCTCCTACCCAGCTGTTCCCCCATTTTGCCTACTCGTGTCGCTCTGTGTGATGTACTCGCAAGGCTTCGGTGAATGGTAAGCGAAGGAGTGGCTGCAGCCTGGAGGGACGTAGGCTTATATACACGGCGAAGTTGCGGGGAGCTAGTGGCGGGAAGAGTAATAGCTGAGTCGACTGATGACGCTGTCGTGTAGCTACAACTGCCCCAGTCAGTCGGTGAACGTGGAACGAGTGTTCGGCGTGGTTGTACGAGCGACAGATTCCCCAGAGACTGTCGTGCACCTAGGAAGTATCGCATCTACAGCACCGCTAGGGGGGCCTGCCAATGTCTAACACGGGCTCTGCGTTGCGTGCTGTCCAACCTCTGCAGGTAACAGCTCTCCTCCAATAGACAATCGCGCACTATCTTGCGGTACCGCAAAGCAAAGAGCGGTGAGACAAGGCTGAGAATGCTGCGGTGGGGAGCTTTGAGAGGCTCTGTTGGAGTCGCGAACAATGCGCAGTGCTGCAGCTCGAATCTCGTCCCGCCCCGCTGGTAGCGAACAAGCAGCAAGCGTCACAGCGGGTGCGACTGGGGCCGATCCTATCAGCAAGGCTGCATGCACGAGTCCACTCCTCACTTACTGTGGGGGAGCTTCATCAAACTGTCCATCATGGTGCCGAAAGCCTTGCAAGCAGGATATGCGAACACTACGGGATTCCGCAAGGTAGTAAAGGCGACCATATATGTCAAGAAGGAGGGCATGTCCGACGAGGATTTCATTGAGTACTACAATACCAAACATGCTCAAAGCGCGGTGCCAATCCTTCAGCGCCACGGCGTTATCAGTTATAGCCTTGTAATCCTCTCCTTGCTCAACTTATCTTCCACCAAGCCGGCCTTAGCAGTCGGACTGCGCTTCTTGGTAGCTGACGGCAGCAGACGTACCATCTCGAGCGCGACCGGAAGGTGATCCAGGACATTATGCATGGCAAGGCAAAGCTCATGGATTATGACGCCATTTGCACCTTCGTCTTCCCAGACTATCTGGCGCTTGCAAAGTTCCTCTACGACAAAGATGGTGCGGCGCTCAGCGACGATCATGAGAACTTTATGGATGACTCGCAGATGAAGATGATGGTCGGAGACGAGTACATGCTCATCGAGGATGGCAAGAAGGTAGAATGATGCCTCCTGAAAGAAGCGCATCGCTGTCGTTGGGTATCATTAAAGTAGGTAGACCTGTCGTCAAGTGATCAGAGCACGCATGGGTTTGGCAATTACCTTCTGCCGCCTCCTCGACCTCTGCCTCTGCCTGCAGAGGCTCGAGGCCTCGGACAGTTACTTGAAATGTGCCCTTTCTGGCCGCACTTGAAACACTCCACCTTGCTCATATCCCGCGGTTTGACATCGCCGGATAGTGATTGTAGGCCGCGAAGGCTCATGTCTTCATCGATACGTCTCGGTGGGGCCCGTGGTGAGTCTTCGTATTGTCGTGAGTCTGTGTTGCGGCTGTTGCGCTTCTCTGCAGCGACTTCGCGTCTCGTCTCCCGGATGAGTGCGGCTGTAGGGTCATCGCTGTCGTATTCTTCTGAGGACGACTCGATCTCTCCTTCCGACTGCTCTGCCTTTTCGAATGTGGCCGGCTTCTGCGCTGTGTCAGCAATTATGATAATCTTTTTCCTGCATATAGTCACGCACGTCTTTCTTCTTCACGCCGCCACCAAACTTCTTTCTGATGGGTCTTGCTTCTTCCTCGCTGGCTTCTCCCTCGCTACCCGCATCGATCTCCGCGAAGCCTGTGTGCTTGACCTGCAGTGAATCCTGGCGTCTACCCTCTAAAGGGTCCTTGAAGCTCAGCACCCACTTCGTCTCACCTGCGTGTTGTGCCGCCTTGTCAAGAGCCTCTTGTCGCTTCTTTTCTTCCGCGTCTATAGCAGATTGTATGATTACGTGGTCTGGAGTCCCCGGCGCCGATCTTCCGTTTGACAAACGCGCTTTCTTCGAAGGGGGACCGTTAGGCGTCGATGGAGGCGAAGCTGTAGCTTTGTGTGCAGAGCGTTGCATGAACTGTATTCAACTTAGCCATTGATGCGCTTGTCAAAGGAGACGACATTACCTTCATCGTCATGAGACGGCTCGACATAGTTTTGGGTGTATCTGAAGCCATTGTGCAATGTGAAGGTATTTGTCCTTTGTCCCACAGTTAAGCTGTTGAGCGACGTTGTATTTGTGGGTGTTTCGAAGTTGTTCAGCGCGGGCAACCACGATGAACTTTTGGTGCACAGACCACCGCGCTTGGACCCTTATGCGCGGGAGATATCATGAGGTTGAACTCCGCTGGTTTCATTCCCTCACATTTGGCTGCACGCATTTTCCCTTGCCCGGTGTATCGCTTCCTGAGCTGAGGATGCTGAGCTGGCGTCTTACAAGGAAATCACGCAGCAGAGAGGCACACAGCATTAGCCGAGGAACAAGATGACCATTGGATAACCCATCTTCTGCTATAGAAAGAGAAGGAACGACTATCGAAGACCATGGTCTGACACACGAAATACTGCAAGCAGCATCGATTGCCTCAGCTATACCACTTTGTTCCATGAGCGCTTGACCTGCACGCATCGGCGTTTTGCTCCAGCACCTTTGCCGACGAATGTTACAGACAACTTCCCCGGTCAGTGATCGCGACTGTTGATGATCTGTTTCAATCTTGACTTCAGTTTTTAGTCTCCAGGTACGACTCCATTCCTTTGAATACGTCCTCATCAGTTCGATTTCGATTGTGTAGAAGCCATGGGTTCCTGATACTATTTGCCGGCGGCTCATGCAGTTTCCTTGGGTACCGGACAGCAGCTGTGTGCATTCGGCTTCTGAGGCGATGGAATGTATGAGTTGACGACCTTGTGACGTGAGACATGATGTTGATGCAGCGAACATGATGATTTGGGAGTGCGGCGGCACTATTCACCTGATCGTGAAACCGTTGGTATTTTCAGCTTGGTCGGGACGCCGTTGGCGTGGGAGCTCTTGAGAACAACGACAACCTTAGTTGCTGATATGCCGCCATAGCAGCCTTTTGTGACTCGTCTTCGGCCATGGAGGACAGATGCTGTTGCGATTTGCGCCTTGACAGCGATGATTGCCATGTCGAAATTGTGGACGCTCGACCGGGCGTCAAGTATGGATGTGGTGATTGTCGGGTAGCAGCTGAGCTCATGGTCGACGATGAAGAGGTGGACAATGTCTGAGATTGAGTAGAGCGAGTGGATCGGGAAGACATGATTGACAGGCGCGGAATGGACCCTGCAGCGAGATATAGTCCATCGTGGCAATTTGTCAAGGTCGACCGCCGATTATAAGTACGTTTGAGCCTGCGACACCAGCACCGGCACAAATGGACACCTCACGCTGGTGGGTCGGGCATTCCACCAACCTTCGAATGACACAATTTGCCGCAAATGCACCACCAGCACGATAAGGATTGCGGTGGGTAAGAGATGACATGGCGGTCGAGGTGCGGCGAGTTGAGCATCGATGCAGGCAGAACATCGGATGCACGAAATCGTCCAATCGAAACCGGTTACCAGGATACTCTTGGCCTGAAAACGCAGATGATTTGTTGCGAAAGTGTTGGTCTAGCATTTTTGACAAATCATGGGGAATTGAGGGGTCTCGGAATGCGCTTAGATGCATAGGCGATGGTGGTCTGTGACTATCGGGAGTTTGGTGGTGAGTATTCCAAATCTGCTCAAATTGGAAGCCGCGCTAAGGACCCTGGCAAGCATGGCATCGGATTGTTGAAACACGACGCACGGTGACGATCGCATCTACCTCGTGTGCACTTGAACTTTTCAAGGTTCACAAATCGCTTGAAGACCTTCCAACGGTAGTCGAAAGTCGGTTTCCAGCTTCCTCGCTTACGCCAGTGCAGCTTTTCGGCCGAGCGATCGTGGCGACAAGATCCAGATATTACCTTCCCTGCTGAATCGCACGAGTGGTGTCAGATTTGTCCAACATGGTTCTCGAACAACTGTCACAAGGCGTTGTACATATGAGTAAACTGATCGTCATTAAGCGAGGATGTCTTTTCCCTTGGGTCGGCCTAAAGCCACAAGCTTTCACGCAAAACCAGGCCACCAAGCACCCGCCAGACTGCAGCTCATCATCTCAACATCACACTGAGGGTCTGATTGATCTGTCTGAAACGTATCTACCTTTCCATCGGGCCTGACACGCGTCAGGATTTGTGGGATTGGACCGCACATCTCCATCTTATCACATCCATGTCAGTCACCGCGGCGGGATCGTTCCACTTCAGTATTGCCTTGCAGAGACGATCGTATCTCGTCTTCCTCCCGAGTATGGCCTGACTTTTGCATTCACGTTCGTGCCAATCGAAGGCGTCACGCAGCTCCAAGCAGATGGATTGCGATACTTGGCAATGGCTCTACTCTGGTATTTGAGTTATTGGCAGCTGTCATCGTTGCAGCACATTTACACTACAATCCTTCAAGCCCCGTGGTCAGCTGCAGTTGGAGCCGCCACAACACCATACCGACTCGTGTACGGGTACAGAGCTTAGACTCACTCTCACCGCTCGGGCGATCTCCGCACCAGCTAGTCTCGAAGGCCCTCCGCATCGATTCACAATGAAGAATCTGAAGTCAAAGGTCCAACGTAAAAGGCCAAATCTCCATCATGTGTGTTTGGTTCAAGGCATATGCTCAGATGCGCTATGCAGCTTGTCCGTCTTGAAGGTCCTGCGAAAGCAGCTAATCGAGACTTTCCTTGTAGTCAAAGACCTAAAGTGTACATTTCTGCGCATTGTTTCTGGTGCAACGGTGCGGTCCGCGTGTTCCTTCCAGAGTCATTGGACGCTGCAGCAACCCCTCCCAAGAACCATGGTAGCCACGACCATCCCCACAACTTCAGAACATCTTCAACATTTACATTCGCAGAGAGCATGCCAAAGGTCCTGATTATATCTGCCTTCAACCTCTGCACAGAGGCAGAATGTGTCACTCACCATTCTTACCCAGCTCTGCCGAAGTATAGGTCGTCCTGGAGCGGCATTGAAGTAGTTGGATTGATTCAGCTGCGAAAAAAGTTGACGGTCTTTGTTACACTGCAACTACATCATGTCAACCAGACTTGAAGCATTCCCAACATTCAACAGCCGCAGCTGGTTCTCGCCGTGAAAGAGGGCCCGATAGTTACCCTCACTCCTCCTACCATCAACACCATTATAACACGTATTTCATGGAATTGATGAGCATACCATCAAAATGCACAAGCACTCACCAAGCTGGTTCATGCTATCGTCTGAGGCCACAACACATATAGGTCTCGATGCCCTGGTTCCAGCGGTCAACTTCACCTTCTTTGCGCTTTGCATCGTCTGTCTACGATGGTATAGCAGGTCTATGTCGAGGACTGACTTTCGCACGGAAGATTACCTCATTACTCTTGCGTTGGTACGTCAGCGATAATCATCGTTGACACGAAGCTGACAATCAAAGGTGCTTTCGATTGGCATCACGGGCATCATAGGTGGAGGTACTATGGTCTCATCGACTCGAATCTCCCATTGTACTGACCTGGTGTTAGAATTCTATCTCGACCATCGAAACCATGGCATCAATGAAGGTCGACTATTAGTGCTCGCTTCTGTGCTCAAGGTTGGCAATCACACAAATTCCCTTGACACAATTTGTGCTAAGTTTGTGCAGTTTGTCTTTGCCCAGTCGATCATGTACCATCTCGCCATCAACCTCGTGAAGGCCTCCTTCGCTCTACAGTACCTCCGCCTCTTCTCCCTGGTCCCAGCGATCGTGCGCGCATGCTACATGCTCCTCCTACTCGTACTTGGTGCGACAGCGTGGGGTGTGTTTGGCGTCGTATTCTTATGCAAGCCCGTCCATACATACTGGGATATCACAGCTTCTGGGAAATGCATCAACGCTGAAGATCATTTCTTCTCGACCAGCATCATTGGCATCGTGCTCGACTGGGCTGTCTGTATGCTGCCGATACCGGTGGTGGGCCGACTGAAGCTGCCTCACAGACAAAGGATGGGACTCTTGTTTGTGTTTGGTCTTGGAGGACTGTAAGTATAAGTGACTTTGTAGTTCCACGCTGACAGAATTGCCACAGCGTGTGTATCGTCAGCATCTTGCGACTAATCCTAGTACACCATTATGCACACAAAGGCGAAGTGACCAGTAAGTGCCTATTGTCATCGCTCAAGGCATAACAATGTCTAAATCATACAGAATCCGGCCAGTTTGCGCTCATATGGTCAACGGTCGAGCTCAACGTGTCAATCATCTGCGCCTCGCTCCTCGTCATGAAACCACTCTTCGCTCGCTTCCTACCAGCCATCATGACGGACCAACCCATGTCTGCTAGAGAAGATGCGAGACTATGGAGAGGTGTGACCGGGCTGAATCTGCTTGAAGAGGCATTGGAAGCGCAAGAGAAACAGGAGGAAGACGAAGCTAGAAGGAGAGATACTGTCATCTCTCAGGGCTGGAAAAATCCAAGGCTGATTGGTGCACCTGCGAGGACTTATCGTCCAAGTAGAAGAACGAGTGCGAGACATTCTTGGTGAAACATTGGGCAGATACTACATGCAGCTATGGACATTGAGCCTATGACGTAGATTATTTCTGCTACCACTTCAGACTCTAGCGACCTTGTTCTATTCCCAATGTGATACATTCAGCAATACTGACATGGCAAGAAAAAGAGCTTCCTTAAGGCTAGATATATTCACTACCTTTCCATGCGAAATGCGACGATGATGGCATGCGTGGGGTGGAAGCTAAGAGCTCCTTCAAAGGTGCTAGCGCCGTGGAGCTAGTGGAGCTACTTGCACGGCTCAACCTGCAACTCCATCATCGTGAATGCTAGGTCTTCGTCCACGCCTGAAGACTCGACCCTCTCTCCTCGACCTCATCCAGAAGAAGGACATCGACCAGATCTCCGCTTCTGTCGCCCAAGTCCGTCCTGTCCTCGAGGCCGACGTTGAGCCACGCCGTGTGCCGCTGCCTACGAGCCCACTGATAGCACCGCAACCCGAGCCGAAGCAGCTTCCGCCGCGTATAACATTGCAGGAAGATAGTGAGGAAGAAGAAAGGAAGAAAGTCGCAAAGATGCCTCCTGTAAGCTTTGCTGGGTGTATGGGTCAATGCAGTGCGGACAGCTAATGGCGGGGCGACAGAAATCACAGAAGAAGGCGGACGAGACGCCTGAGAACGAGCATGGTATGTTGTGACACTCAAGAGCGAAGTTGCGCTCCAGAACTCATTCGCTAATGATGTACAGGCACCGTCTTCTCCGTCTCCGGGTACGTTAACGCATGCCAACGATTGCACCGCATACTGACCACGATAGCCCTGTCATTGTGGCCGAGAACATGATCGGAGTGGCCATGTACGAGCTTGTATGTGATTTGGAAGCTTCAAAGGGACCAAGTATTAACAGCGACAGGTTCGTGTGAGCCACGACAATCTTGTGGGAGAGGTTATTCGAATCGACGCCGACAAGGCCACCATCCAGGTCTACGAGGAAACAGGTGCGTGTATCACAATATATTGTCGAACATGCAGCTAACACCACTCAGCCGGTGTGACTGTTGGCGACCCCGTCATTAGGTCTGGACAGCCATTATCCGTGGAGCTTGGCCCAGGTCTGATGGAGACCATCTACGACGGTATTCAGCGCCCACTCAAGGGTATCGCCGATGAATCGAAGAGCATCTACATCCCCCGCGGTATCAACTTGCCTGCCCTCGACCGCAAGAAGAAGTGGGACTTCACACCCGGCAAGCTGAAGGTTGGAGACCACATCACTGGCGGCGACGTCTTCGGCACCGTATTCGAGAACAGTCTCCTCAACGAGCACAGGATTCTCCTCCCGCCGCGTGCGAAGGGAACCATCACTCGCATCGCAGAGAAGGGCAGCTACACTGTTGACGAGAAGATTCTGGAGCTCGAGTTCAACGATACCAAGTCCGAGTACAGCATGATGCACCGATGGCCTGTGCGAGTACCCCGTCCTTCCACCGAGAAGCTGTCCTCTGACCGACCGCTCATTGTCGGCCAACGTGTGCTCGACTCCCTCTTTCCCAGTGTCCAGGGTGGAACCGTGTGCATTCCTGGCGCTTTCGGGTGCGGCAAGACTGTCATTTCCCAATCTCTGTCCAAGTTCTCCAATAGTGATATCATCGTGTACGTTGGATGTGGTGAGCGCGGTAATGAGATGGCTGAAGTCTTGATGGATTTCCCTGAGGTATGCGAAGTGTTTCAGATTAACAGAAGACATTGCTGACATATTCAGCTCACTATCAACGTCAATGGCAAGCAGGAGCCTATCATGAAGCGTACTACTCTTATCGCCAATACTTCGAACATGCCTGTGGCTGCTCGAGAAGCCTCCATCTATACTGGTAAGTGTCCTTCTTTCTCTCACCTGTGACAAAATTTTCTATCACCTTCGTACTTTCCTTGGGGTCCAAGTGCCCTTCCTCTTTTCGTCATCGCACCTTCCTCTAGACATCGTCCAAACTTCCCTGGAGCCATGGCGCCTTCTTCAACTATGGCATCGACGATGCCATCGCCTCACCGCCGTCCCGAACCATGTCTTCTATCCTCCCACCCCATGAGCGCTCAGCATGGTGTTGAGCAACATGGAGTTCCACGGCAGCCTCAGCGAGGATGAACAACTATGCGACGTCAATTGTGACGATGCCGACTTCCTCACCCACGACGCTGTGTCTCAGCTTGTCGATGACCGGACATTCGAGCCATCGATGCACCGGATTGGTACATGAATTGAGAGTTCAGGATTCTATTCTCTGAGCGCTCTTCATACGACAGCATAGCTGCCTGCTCAGTTCTCACCTTCGCGCCAAATCTTCACGACGCTCTTACTTCACCAGTTTCACCTTCCATCGTCTTCTTCAAGTCCCTGCCGTTCATTCCTGACGGTAAGATCTGGGCTGTCTATGTCATCGTCATGGAGAAGGATGGCTGTCCTATTCACATCTATATCGGATCTGGCACAGACGCTATCTACGGAACGTCCGACGGAGTCCGACATTATCGACCAGATAGCAGAATTTTTCCGCGCTTTGTGCGTCAAGCATTTGAGCAAGGCTATCATATATCGCATTGCGGTCTGCTCTGCTGGACTCCCCTGCCAAATCCAGGACTCGTTCCAAGGGTCAGAGCACGCTTTTTAGGCCTGGAAGCGCTCTTCACAATCCTCTTTTTTGCGGCGCATGCCAATATCACAGACGCGTGCCACAGACACCTACTGCTCTGGGAGCGTGCTTCAGCTACTTGGCAACCGCTCTGCTCGCATCTGCCTCTAGCTGAAAAGATTGAGGGCGACATCCAGATGACTGAGGAGGAGCTTGAGATTGTAGCTGCCCTGAAAAAGATCAAGCGGGCCCATTATCTCAAAGACCATTGAGCCGCCAAAAAAGCCAAGGATGTGGAAGCCTACCGGGCCAGCGATACGAAGACAAAGAATGCCTGGGCTGAGAAGAATCGAGGCCGAGTCAATAAGACTGCAGCAAAGGTCAGAAAGAATGCAAAAGCTTCGCAACGATTCTACTGCGAAGTCTGCAGCCTCGCCTTGCAGAGCCAGGATGCACTCAACGCACATCTCGACACGCAAGCACATGCTGATGAAGAGGCTGGCATCGAGAAGACTGAGCTGTCACAATACGCCATCAACAGGAAGACCAAGCGTGCTGCCGCCAAAGCCAATGCTGAGCATTATTGTCCTCTCTGCAATAAGACTCTCGACACGGACTGGGCTCTGAAGCGCCACAGGAAAGGTCCCCGACACCTTGCGAGAGAGGCGGCGGCTTCCAACTAATCCGCCATTCCGTTCGCTTTTTTTTTAAAACTTTTATACCAACATTTCAAACACTAATCATTCACTAGGAATTTGCATCAGCGAATATTTCCGTGACCAAGGTAAAGATGTTGCCATGATGGCTGACTCCTCTTCGCGATGGGCTGAGGCTCTTCGTGAGATTTCTGGTCGTCTTGGAGAGATGCCCGCTGATCAAGGCTTCCCGGCCTACTTGGGTGCAAAGCTTGCGTCTTTCTACGAGCGCGCTGGTCGTGTCCAGGCACTCGGTAGCCCTGAGCGCTTCGGCAGTGTGTCCATTGTCGGTGCCGTCAGCCCCCCGGGTGGTGACTTCTCAGATCCTGTCACGACTAGTACGCTCAACATTGTGCAAGTCTTCTGGGGTCTCGATAAGAAGCTCGCACAGCGAAAGCATTTTCCTTCGGTCAACACTTCGATCAGTTACAGTAAATATACTGGACCTCTGGACAAGTACTACGCGAAGAACAACCCCGACTTTCCTCGGTTGCGCGATCGCATCAAGGAGCTGTTGACAACATCGGACGATCTCGATCAGGTCGTGCAGCTTGTCGGTAAATCTGCTTTGGGCGATTCAGACAAGATCACTCTCGATGTTGCGACACTGTTGAAGGAAGATTTCCTCCAGCAGAACGGTTACTCAGATTACGATCAGTTCTGCCCGTTGTGGAAGACTGAGTGGATGATGAAGAACATGATGGCATTCCACGATGAGGCACAAAAGGCAGTCTCACAAGGCCACAGCTGGCCGAAGATCCGTGACTCGACATCGGAGATCCAGTCTCAGCTTCGTAGCATGAAGTTCGAGCTGCCCAGCGAAGGTCAGGAGGCAGTCGTCAAGAAGGTACGTCTTGTCACATTTTGACACCCCAAAGGAATGTCAGCTAATATGAAACTAGTACGAGGAATTGCTACAGAAGATGACCGACAAGTTCGCGGCGGTGATCGACGAGTAATTGCAGTACTATATAGCGAGTTGATTCCGTAAACCTTGAACATATATTGAGAATTGTACCAAGATTCAAACGTTGATGCCTGGTCTGCTGACGACGATGTTTCGCGTCCGTGACCGCAGCAATCGTCATATGCGACATTCGTGTCTTGCCACTCACGAGAATCTCCATCCACAGTTACTATAGTATTCCATAAGTATCGTGCCGTGAAAATCTTCACGTCTGCTGCACAACATCGCTCGCACTCAAACAGAGATTACGCAGTTGTTGGTGAAGACCACCGATCTGAGCAAAGCCACGTCGTGGCGTTGTGGCGTCACTAGCGCATGAGCATACGCACCTGCCGTACACCGTAGCTACGCAACCCCAGCTTCTCAAACACTTTCGCCTTCTGCGACCCAAATA
This sequence comes from Setomelanomma holmii, assembly GCA_010015745.1. Taxonomy (NCBI): domain Eukaryota; kingdom Fungi; phylum Ascomycota; class Dothideomycetes; order Pleosporales; family Phaeosphaeriaceae; genus Setomelanomma; species Setomelanomma holmii. The sequence goes on from ML978308.1 coordinate 27,388, forward strand.
ACACCTTTCTACTCAAACTCACCACTACAAATACCTCGCTGTACCCGAGCAACTCCGCAACCGCCCTCGCCTGCCATGGCGACAAACCCTAATGCGTAGGCACATGTCTGAACAGCCCCACGCAGCGCCGAAGCTAACACTTGGGCAGCATCAACGTGAACGACCCGGGGCTGATCACACTCGTGAACAAGCTGCAGGATGTCTTCACCACCGTCGGAGTACGTTGCCTTCTTTACGCCGCTAGCTGCAGACAGCAACAATTATAGGACCCTCGAGCCGCATACTGATGCCTACGTCAGGTCCAAAACCCCATAGATCTCCCTCAAATCGCCGTAGTAGGATCGCAATCTAGCGGGAAGAGTTCCGTGTTAGAGAACATTGTTGGACGAGACTTGTGAGTGCCGGCAGTAGCTATGATAAGGCTTTGGCCTTTGCGACAGGATACTGACCGCAAGATGCATAGTTTACCTCGAGGAACCGGTATCGTCACGCGAAGACCGCTCATTCTCCAGCTCATCAATCGCGCGGCGCAAACACAAACAAACGGCGTGTCCGAGGAGGTCAAGTCGGCAGACAACCAGAATAACGTTGATGAGTGGGGCGAGTTCTTGCACATTCCAGGACAGAAGTTCCATGACTTCAACAAGATCAGGGAAGAGATTGTGCGAGAAACAGAGTCAAAGACTGGTCGCAATGCGGGTATCTCGCCGGCACCCATCAACCTGCGGATATACTCGCCCAATGTCCTCACACTCACACTGGTCGACTTGCCCGGTCTGACAAAGGTGCCAGTGGGAGATCAGCCTAGGGATATTGAGCGTCAAATCCGCGAGATGGTTCTCAAACAGATCAGCAAGTCCAACGCCATTATTCTGGCAGTCACAGCAGCCAACACCGATTTGGCTAACTCGGACGGTCTCAAGCTGGCACGCGAGGTCGACCCTGAAGGTCAACGGACAATCGGTGTGCTCACCAAGGTCGATTTGATGGACGATGGCACAGATGTCGTCGATATTCTGGCTGGTCGCATCATTCCGCTGCGGTTAGGATACGTCCCAGTCGTGAATCGAGGACAGAGGGATATCGAAAACAAGAAGGCGATATCCTACGCACTCGAGCACGAGCGGCAATTTTTCGAGAACCACAAGGCATACCGAAATAAGGCTGCCTACTGCGGTACCCCGTATCTGGCGCGCAAGCTCAATTTGGTAGGTCCAGGCTCTATACTCCTCGCAAGAACATACTAATCGAACCAGATCCTCATGATGCACATCAAACAAACACTACCAGAGATCAAGGCCCGCATAGCATCTTCACTGCAAAAGTACCAAGCAGAACTCGCCTCGCTCGGCAACTCCATGCTCGGCAACAGCTCGAACATTGTTCTAGACATGATCACATCGTTCACCAGGGAATACCAAGGCGTCCTCGAGGGTAACAACCAGGAGTTGTCGGCAACGGAACTCTCTGGTGGTGCTCGTATTTCTTTCGTATACCACGAGCTGTATGCCAACGGTGTCAAGGCCGTGGACCCATTCGACCAGGTCAAAGATGTCGACATCCGGACTGTCCTCTACAACTCCTCGGGCTCATCGCCTGCGCTTTTCGTTGGTACCACCGCATTCGAACTTATTGTCAAGCAACAAATCAAGCGACTGGAAGAGCCCAGCATCAAGTGTGTAAGCTTGGTGTATGACGAGTTAATTCGCATCCTTGGACAGCTTCTTGGCAAGACGTCTTTCAGGCGGTACCCCGCACTGAAGGAGAAGCTACATGCTGTCGTCGTTGCGTTCTTCAAGCAGGCCATGGACCCCACCAATAAGCTAGTAAGAGATCTTGTCGCCATGGAGTCTTGCTACATCAACACCGGTCATCCAGACTTCATCAACGGCTCGCGCGCCATGGCCATCGTTCACGAGCGACACAACGCGAGCAAGCCCCAGCAGGTTGATCCCAAGACCGGAAAGCCACTACCGCCGTCTGTTCCTCCCCGGTCGATTTCGCCTTCGCTTGACCCCAATGAGGGTGGTGGTTTCTTCGGGTCATTCTTCGCAAGCAAGAACAAGAAGAAGATGGCAGCTATGGAGCCGCCGCCACCAACGCTGAAGGCATCTGGTACTCTATCCGAGAAGGAGGCTCAAGAAGTCGAAGTCATCAGTACGTCATTACCCTATTATACATGCCACGTGCTCGTGCTAATGCAGAAACAGAACTGCTCATCACTTCCTACTTCAACATCGTGCGCCGAACAATGATCGACATGGTACCAAAGGCCATCATGTTGAACCTCGTAACATGGACCAAGGAGAACATGCAGGGCGAGCTCCTAACAAACATGTACAAGACAGACGAGCTTGATGAGCTGCTGAAGGAGTCAGAGTACACTGTGCGGAGGCGGAAAGACTGCCAGCAGATGGTGGAGAGCTTGACGAAAGCGCAGGAGATTGTGAACCAGGTGCAGTAGACGAGCGTAGGATTGGGACGTTGGTGATAGACAACTTTAGCTTTGTCGTTTTATGTAGCGTGTTTGGAAGGGGACTAGAATTGCGAATGCTTTGAGCCTGTTCATAATGTAGCGAAATGAGTGATATGTAGGCAAACATTTCAAACACACTGGATCTCGAAGACCCACACATCCAGTCCTCATCAGAACTGGTGATAGAATGTCGCAGTCGTGTTAGCATTCAGGCTTCGAGCTGCAGCTCCGTAATGCCACTAGCGCCTAATCCGGCAACCGCCGCCCGAACTTCTCAAAAGTGTACCAAGATCACGAGCAACCGCGAGCATCCACACCACAGCAGCTATGTTGCTCCCACGAATACTTGCGCCCGTTCGCGCATCGATACAAGCATCCGCCAAGCTCGCTGCACCTTCTAAACAAGTACTCGAGGCCCTTCGCGCCGTCAATGCCTCATCTACGCCCACGCCCGCACCGACCGTCACACTCTCCTTCGTCCGCCATGCCTCGCATCAATCGCAAGGTCGAGCGAACGGTGCCAAGGATGGGCCTGGAAAGCGCTTGGGAGCCAAGAAGAGCGGCGGTACGTGCTCTCTCCCACAACTCGTCCTCCATCAGACTTGGAAGCGCAATGGCTGACACCTCATTTGCACAGGCGAATACGTGATCCCAGGAAACATCATCTTCCGCCAACGCGGCACGTCCTGGTTCCCCGGCGAGAACTGCAAATTCGGACGAGACCACTGCATCTTCGCGACCGAGAGCGGGTACGTCAGGTACTATAAGGATCCGAGGAAACATCCGAAACGACAGTATATTGGCGTCGCGCTGGAGAAGGAACATGTCCTGCCGTATAGTCCAAATGCACCCCGGCATCGAAGGTTGAATATGGTTGCTGTGGATGTCGAGCAGCCAGAGACACAGCCTGCGGTGCTGGGGCAGGAAGAGGTCGTGGAGGAAGGTGGGCAAGTCCTCATCGCGAGTGGGAGTGCGGCTGGAGAAGGCAAGAAGGCAGCGTTGGAGGGTAGGGAGAATAGGGTTCTGAGTATGAGCAAAAAGGGTTATGCGTTCCGCGAGGCCAACTGGCAGATTGGACGGGCGGCGGAGCGCGCGAATGTTCAGGTCAAGGAGTTTGTGCCGGGTGATAGGTGGGCGGCGTGGAGGAAGAGTCAGGCGAGGATTGCGGCGAATGAGGAGAAGAGGAGGTTGAGGAATTCGAGCAAGAAGGGAGGGAAGGCTAAGAAGGCGAGGTAAATGTCAGTCCAGAGTGCCCAGGTTTGGCATGTATAAATATGATGTGGGATGGATTATGATGGGATATATTGCGCGCTACAACTTCGCTGTGTCTTGCCAGACCAGCCCTCCTTTCTCCTCGGTGTATTGTCGTCCCTTTGACCATCCCAGCCATGTCTTCAACGTCTCCTCCCCACCGTCCCCAGGCCTCAAACCCTTCTCACTCCATCCACTCCCTTCAACTCCTATCCCCTGCCCAACAGCTGCATCTCTATCTGCATCGCCCTCATGAACCGCATACCCAGGCGTACTCTTCAACGTCACCGCAGGTCTCTGCTCATGCCCCTGCTTCTCCAACTCCTCATGCGTGAAAACAGGCGTACTACACGCATCCGTCCCATCGAAAATAGCCTCCCACTCATCCCTCGTCTTCTCCTTGAATTTTCGTGCGAAGAAGTCCTTTAGCTTCGGCCAATCCGCACGGTTATCCCTGTCCCCTGGCAGATCCGATGCCTTGAGTCCCAATCCCTTGAGCAGTTCGGCATAGAATTGTGGCTCAATCGCACCAACGGCCATATACCGCCCGTCTTTCGTCTCATACGTATCATAAAACGGCGCCCCACCATCCAACATATTCGTCCCCCGTTCCCGCTTCCACACCTCATTCTTAAGCCCCAGGCGCGGCATCGTAGCCAGCACAGCGCTCCCGTCGACCATGTTCGCTTCAACGACTTGTCCGAAGCCGTTATTCTCGCGCGCAAGCAAGGCCAGGAGAATGCCGAGGAAACACATTGCGCCGCCGCCCGCAAAGTCGCCGACAAGGTTCCCCGGCGGGTAGGGTTTCTCGCCGCGACGCCCGAAGAGAGATAACACGCCCGATACGGCGATGTAGTTTATGTCGTGACCGGCCATGGCTGAGTACTTTCCATCCCGTCTGAAGCCTGTCATGCGCGCGACAATTAAGCGCGGATTGATCTTCAACAACACATCAGGCCCCAGACCGGACTTTTCAAGCACGCCCGGCCGGAACGGGTCGATGAGGACGTCGATTGTCAGGATGAGTTTCTTAATGAGTGCGAGCCCAGCGGGGGATTTCATGTTTACGCATATGCTGGTCTTGCGGCGTGTGAGCTGGTCGCTGGTGGGTTGGGAGGGGGCGCGGTCGAGGCGCAGGACGGAGGCGCCGTAGTCGGCGAGGAGGAGGCCTGCGAAGGGTCCTAGTGAACGCCGTGAGCTTCACTGCATGGACTATTGGAGATTTAGTAGGTAAAGTTTACCTGGTGCCAATCCGGCGAATTCAAGAACGCGGATGCCCGTCAAAGGCGGGTCGGTGCGGCTAGCCATTGTGCGAACGTGGTGATGGCTGGTGTCACTTGGGACGATGAAAGATATGGATACAGCGGACAAGCTCCGAATTAAGAGACATGCTCGACGTCGACGTTGCTGGGTGGATGTGAAGTGCGGCTAAGGACTCCCGCGGGGAAGGCGTGCGTGATGCCGAGGTGTGGAGAGTCGGAGATGGATCGATCCATGGATTGGGTTTGGGTAGCCGACTTGGCTGGCGAGTCACGACACCAAGACCTTCTACATCACGACCTTAGAACGGCATGGCTCATGAGATCTTGGCATGACCTTTGAGGGTTGCCGCAAATGATGTGTCCGGTGAGCTGCTGCATGATGGCGGGTGAGGAGGGTAGTACTGTTAGCTCCAGGCATCAGCGTTCGCACGGTTGACAGGGCTATTGAAGGCATTTGATTGCTCACTTCAATACACCGCACACTGATGTGCTACACCATTTACCTTTGCCTGATCTGTCTTCCATGCTATCATGGCACCTGAGTTAAGACCGCGAACTTCTCAAGTCAAGCCAAGCAGCTATGCGACCAGTATCGAAAACCTCAGGACCCCAAATCCTGCAAGCTTTCGATCAGGCGTCGCGACAAATTCAATCTTGCATGGGGAGAGTGCGCCGCCAATATACACAATCGATCTTTCTCTTCCGCCAGCCGAGCGCTATACGCATGTTCTCAAGGACTTTCGGTTAGCTCTTACTCACCTTCCGGTTCTTCTAGACGAGATATTTGACGCTGTTCGCGTACCGAATAGGATCTTGCATGGAATAGTACGTTTGCTTTTACGCAGAGTATACGACCAAGAGCAACATGAAGAATTGAAGGGCATCAGCGGAAGCCTAGGCTTGCCGATGCATCTTCTTGTTGCCTACAATGTCTTGTTGGATCTGTTCATGGGCTGCACGAGTGGCGGTGCGCGTGCGCAGCCTCCAGATTCCGTGGTGCCCAGGATGATGCATTTCCGAACCTTGGATTGGGGCATGCCGGCGCTGCGGGATGTTGTGGTGCAATACAACTTCGTAGAGCGACCCGGTGGAGATGTCATTGCAAGAACGATCAGCTACGTTGGGTATGTGGGTGTGCTGACCGGAGTAAAGCAGAATCTCAGTGTTAGCATCAACTTCCGGCCATGTCACAACGACGATGCCTCGTGGATCACAAATTGTAGTTTCCGCTTGCATCAGATTGCAGTGTTGCTGGGTGTTCGACCGAGCATAGCATCGATACTGCGAAATTTCATTCTGCCGCATACCACACGCCGGGAGGACTGCAAAGAAGGAGAGAAGAAGACTGTGCAGATTGCCGAGCGTCCTATATACGGACAATCAGATATCTATACGACTTTGCCAAGCATGTCGACAACAGCCGCGTACCTAATCTTCAGTACGCCTCACGAGACTATCATCCTTGAGAAGGACAGAAAAACTGCAAAAACTCTCAAGTCTTCGTCTTTCATCGCCACCACCAATCACGACGAGTCCTACGACACGAACCAGGATGCAGATCACACGCAAGCAGCCCACATCGCTCATGCAAAGCAGCAGTCGCTTGGTCAAGACATTGAGTACATCATTGAAGAAAGTGTTCACAGAAAGAAATGTCTTGCGGGAAAGTGGGAGACGTGGTTGTCCAAGCAAAAGAAGGGCTCAAGGAGAGATCAGAAGAGGCCTGTTGAAGGAAGCGAGGGAGGCGTTCCGCTCGAGACGCTGAAAGAGTGGATGCAAGCGAATCCTACTAGTAATCAAGAGACGCATTTTGTGTGCATTATGGATCCTGCGAGAGGGGAGTTCAAGTGGGTCAGACGGTACGACGAGGGAGACATAAGAGGAGAATCGGGTGACGAGAGAAGTGAGATGGGTGACAATGACGTTGACGTTTCTGAATAGCTGGGAGTGAAAGCTGCCTGCAAGGGTTTGTCACGTGTCTGGTGCCAACCTCCGAAACACTACTTACGGTGGCTCCAGACCGCTCCTTTCCTCGCACTCTACTCCACCGGCCAATCGTCAACTTAACCTCGTGCGTACGCGACTATCCTCAATGTCTCCCACAACCCCGTCCATCACACTATCGGACCTTGGATTCCTCCCAGCTGAGATATTCAATCGCGTACTCGCCTTCGTACTCGACCCAGTTCAGTCCGAGGTCGCGGAGACCCCGACAACTTTCCGCGATTATCGGTTGGATACTGCTATATTGCGCGTCAACAAAGGCGCCCACGAGGTCGCGAAGAGCTATCTGCATCATGGTCTTGCTTGGGTGCGTCTAGATCTCAACTGGGATACACTTTTCTTCGAGCCACACTGGTGTGGGGTTCCGTACATCAATCTCGATTGCGCAGATACACACAAAACCATACCTTGTCGTAAGCGGGTGACTCCAAAAGGCGAGCCTCAAAACAAGACACTCCCTCCGGTCGCATACACGTACGGATGAAGTTCCCAACAGCTTTTGTCTCTTGGGCAGAATGAGATCAGAAAGCAATGCTTCAACTCACCATTCGGCTCATTCTTGTCGATTGTGATCCTCAAGCGGGATTGGCGAAATTCTGTGATCGTTCTACGCATGAATGATCTAGCTTACTGCCATCAGGTTCTCCCAACGCACGACATTCCAAACAAGATCCTCGCGTTGCGCAGCACCGTGGGCACGTCGATGGAAGTTCGCATCCTGTCGGGACAGCACAACTCACGGTACAAGTTCATGGTCGACAGGCTCAAGATCCTTAGCGGACCTTTCCATGAGATCTCCTTCACGGGCGGATATGATACTGCACATACAGCGGCAGTAGGCGCCATGGTCGAGATGCGAAGACTAGGCCAAGACCATGGCATTTAGAAAGAAAGCGAGAAATCGGCAGTAGCTAGACACCCTCTCCTTATTTCGTCTGATATCTGCTATCCACTCAATCACGCCAAATCAACCTCCCTTCCCCTCCTCCTCAAAATAACCTGAATACAATCAACCTTCTCCATCCCCATCCCTTCCTGCTCCGCATCCTTTGCACCCCACACATCCCTAACATCCCTCGCCACCCTCCTCAAGCTCGGAAACTTCTTCTCTTCATACATGTCTTCGAACCTTTGCTCCACAAATGCCCGCTGCGAGGCATCGATGGCTTCACAGCCGGCCGTGAATAGCGGCCAGATGTGCGCAGACGTCAAGGGTGAAGATACGGGTACGAAACTGACAAGGGAGAGGCAGCGCGTTACGTGCTCCATGCTGATGGGGTTTGGGGCGCCGATGGAGAGCCACGTGCGGTAGAGGTAGATGAAAGCTGCGTGGCGATATGCTTCTGCCGTTAGGCTGATGTCTGATACAGTTTTGCTGCTTGAGAAGTCCATGGCTAGTAAGGTTTGCTGGATGTCTCTGCCAGTTGCGTCTTCTTCTTCGGAAAGTGATGCGGTGTGTTCCGTTGATTGGCGTTCTTTGATGGCGTGTTGCAGTTGGCTTATGCGTGCTACTGCTAGCAGGACTTGGGCGATGCTTTGCATGTCTGCTTCGCCTTCTACGGCGGCGAAGTTGGTATCGTGGTCGGAGAGGGGTCGTGAGCCACGGGAGACGGAGGAGAGAATGTCGTGGTACGCAAAGAGGCTCAGTAGAAAGTTGGATGTAGACGAAGACGACGAATGCGTTGATGCTGCGCGCCGTGAAATCATTGCTTTTGCGCCTGCAAGGTGGTTTGCGACGGCGCCGTCGTTATCGCCACCGAAGAGTCGTGCGGATACTTGCATCATGAGAACGGTCGCAAGTGCTGGCTCTGTGACCGCCTGCTCTGGGTCCTGAACGATGTCTTGCAGTTCGTGAATCGCATCTTGCTGATAGCGATATGCTTGGACTCTTAGCGATGGGTCATTGCTCGAGAGTGCAAGGTGGTTCGCTGCCATGGACAGGATCGTGGATCGTAGAGCCGCTGAATCATGCACCATGGCAGTCAGATGCAGCTGAAACGGCGTCACATGCTCCTTTCGGGGTGCGACGGAGATGAGATTGGATAGACGCTCGACCCAGTAGTGCAGGAGCCATCTGTCGCTTGACAAAAGACTTGATGACGAAGGTGATGAGGCCAATGGCAGCAAAGGTAGACTGTAGGTCGAATCTGGTGAAGGCTCGCCAAAGCTAGGACTCGTGTACGTCGCTGTTGTCGAGGGAATACTGAGTGTGGATGTTGGACTGGAGCCCTTGTCCTGATCCATCGATGTCTTCCTCTTCGTTCGTCGCGGCTTTTTGGCAGGTGTGCTGATGTTGCCGTCTTGCCATTTCAACTTGACGCCGTACCCTTTGCATGTGATCTTAAGTCTCATACAGCGCCCGCAATGCGGCTTTTGTTCGTCGCACTTATACCCGGCTTCCCTGCAGGTCCAGCATCCGGTCCTCGATCTCTTGTGCGTCGCCATCCGGATGTCCAGGGCATCTTCATTGCAGAGTCCGCTACGTATTTGAGCCCATTGATTCGAACAATCAGGGCGCTCGAAATTATTGCATCACACTTGTGGTTGGTAGATGCAATGAAAATGAGATGGACTGATGAGGCGCGCGGATTTACTTCTTTCGCGTTTAACTTAGTCGGCCAACCAAGGATCGTCCACGAAAACGACACTAGCTCGAGCAGCGAGTCATGTCAACGACAACTCAACAACCATAGAAGTCGTACCCTAGCCATGTGCGATAGCCTTATTCTTTTCATATGGTGACTATAATGATAGAAAAAATGGTTGAACAGATGCATGTGCTACTCCGTGCTGCATACTTTAGGACTTTCTGCGCAAGGCTGCTAGGCAACAGCCGGCAACTCATGCCATTTGGCTTGCAGTTCGTCCTCGACCACCTTCCGCGACACCAGAGAGGGAATCATAGAAGGACTTACTGCACATCATCGAAGTTTCAAGCGTCAACTGTACTTACGATGAACGTTACCACGGAACGCAGCCGTGAGTTTTGCCATTTCTGCTCGAGCATGACGGTCGAAGTACTCCGAAGCTCTGCTGGATACATGCACGCAGAATCCGGGATCGAGTTCGATCGAGTTCGATGGGGTTCTCCAATTAGACTGCCCTCTCTGTAGCCATCTTTGGCCCTACCAAGCAGAGCAACAGCAAGTTCTGGAGGATCTCACCACATCCACGGGCGAGAACAACGGGATCAGACTCAAAATCGAAGTTACCGACAGCGGAACTGTACTAAGGGCATACATAAACGGACGCAGGGTGATTGCAATGGTAGGTCATCATCAGCTTATGCTTTATGTCACTGTTGAAGAAGGTAAGTTCTGGTTCGTTAAGATTTCCAGATGTGTCCTTACGCATCCAAAATCTATTCAAAGATATAACGAGTGCCAAGGTCTACAATATACACTATAATTGGCTGGCACCGAGAGAGCTGAGAGATGTATAGATTCTATGGCCAAGGCTTACTACCTTACTACCGAGGCTGAGTGGAAAGACTCTGGTTCTGAGTTCCACCTGGGCAGATATAAGTCCTGAATAAGAACTTGCCAAGACAGTCATCCTAGTTGTCTAGAAGATACCGAAAGCGGATCTTATGCCGATGCAATTGAGCCGGGTCGACTCATTTACCTCGGGGACGATGTGGCAGATTTGCGTTTAGTAGACACAGAAAACGTAGCGAAACCACTTTGGTATGCGACACTGAGTCATTGTTGGGGCCCAGAGGGTCTACCTGATCAGGCGAAGACAACTCAAGAGGCTCTTGAGCTTCACAAGCAAGAGATCAGGACCGAACATTTGCCTCGTACGTTTCGCGATGCAATACATGCCACCAAAGGACTAGGGCTCGAGTATCTGTGGATAGATGCGCTCTGCATTATTCAGGGTTCGAAGGCTGATTGGATCCAAGAAGGCATCAAGCTTGCATCAATCTATGCCAATTCTACGATCACCTTGGCAGCTGAATCAGCTAGGGACTCGAGCGAAGGTCTCTTCTCGTCAACCGTCGCGCCTGACACGTATGCTGGAGACGTACTGCATGTCAAAGAATCGCTAGTAATTGGCCAGACATGCAAGTTGATATTCTCAGACTCACCTTCCATGTCCATGAAACCAAAACCGGCGCTGAGTCTCTGTCAGCGTGCATGGACACTTCAAGAGCGGATGCTTTCGCCACGTGTATTACACTTCTTCGAGACGGGCGTCCTCTGGGAATGTCGTCAACAATACGAAATGTGGCACAGATTACCTACGGTCAATGCCTTTGGCGAGGTATCTGGCGGCCGCTTGGACCTCCGTGGCCCAGTGCTCACTGGCCACCCGGAGACTGGTCATTTCCATCTTGATGGGTCACCCCTCTACCTTGCATGGAGCAGACCATCGCTCTATAGCCCTATGCCGAGTAGCCAAGATGACGACAACGAAAAAGAATCGACATAGCCCATCATCGATGAGATGGAGCTCGTATGCTTGTTACTGTGCTCCAGCGATACGCTTGTCTATTTTCTTGTCCTTGGGAAGGTGCATTCGCCTAATATTTTTCGAAGACATGATATCACGTCTCTCAACGTCCATAACAAGTACAAATTAGGATCGAGAGATGCAACTATCTTCTTGGCATGGTTGGATAGAAGCCGAAAACAAGACATTGTTTTGATTTAGACATCTTCTAGCGGACATAGTGGCACGGTCATGCCCACAGCGATTATTTTGGAGTCCGAATGGAATCAAGGGCACGAATAGTCCTAGAGAGCACAGGTTGTAGTATCCTAGACGTTTACGTCTGCATGTACCGCTCATATGACACCGCCTGCGCAACCGAAAGAATGCGCAGCCAGCTCTAATGGAGCACTTGTTTTCCTCTCCGCAGCGCTATATCGCAACCGCCCAATAGGTTATCTCGAGTAGCGACGATACAAAACGTAAAGAGGCTGATGAGATGGTGCGGTTGAACTGTCTGATGGTGCGTGGAGGAAGAAGAAACGTGAGGCGCGAAAATTTATTTGAAATGTATTACGCTAGCGCAGCCGCTACTGGAGGCTTGGCAGCCAAGAATATCTCTAGGAACAACAACACCACATTTTCGATCGCGATGCCCATTTTCGATCGCGATGCACATTTTGTGTATCGTGGTACCCAGATGTATTTGAAATCAATATCAGGAGGGTGCAAAGGGTGCATTCAAGACGCGACCATGGCCTAACAGACGCGTTGAAATCCCTTGGTTACTCTGCTTACTTAGTAGGTCGCCATTAATAATCGGGAAGCGCACCAACTGTTGGCCCCCGGAAGCGCATCAACTGTGCATCCACGCGCAACATCGATCGTCAATCAACTCCAAGATGGTTCTGAATTCTTCTGCCGCGGACTTCGCCATCTGTTGCACGCGTTTCATTGGAGTTCTCTCTTGCAGACATGACTGACGTCGCCGAACGCCTCCCCTGCAGTTCCGCCCTGTCGAGTTGGGTTCAGCCTCTGCCTGCAACACTGCCCCAAAGCCTCATCCAAGCGGGGCGCTTGACTTGAAGAGTCGGTGACATAAGGGTGCTATGATGTTCACAGTAGCTTGGCTTTATAAAAGCGACTAGGACGTCTGATCGACGGAAGCATTATAGCACAGCACTCAACTCCTATCATGGATCGCTCCACGAAACCATCGTTCAATTTTGTTAACCTCAAACACCCAGACGACCTCAAAGATGAAGAGACGCAGCTTCGGATACGACGGTTGGCCATGACCGAGGTTGGTAAAGCGAGACGCAAACCGAAGACGAAGAGGGCACGCAACGAGATCGTCCTTGAGTTTCGCAACCTCAGCGAGAAGAGAGCAGACATCGACCGCCTTGGTGGCGGTGCTATTGACCCTTTTGGCCCCTATCCTATTACCCTTGATCATACCGGTCGAGCGTTACTTGCCAACAGTAGGTGCATTATCCCGATTTGATCATCCTCTTTCCTGACCTGGCATAGTCTTCGAACCGAGCTCCAATCATACCAACCATCTGCGCGGTTCTTGGTATCCAGTGGGTCTTTCTAGTGAGGTGGCATTCCTCAACATGCTCGCCAATTCCCAGAACTTCATTTTCCAGAAGCAACATGGGTACTTTCCATCGCAAGATGATCCGCTAGCCTTGACGTATCATCACAAGGCACTTCGCCGCGCGGGTGAGATGATGAAATTGCCTCAGACCCACAACAGTGAAGATGCCATCAGCGTTGTTGTCTCCTTCATGTGCCACCATGTAAGCGTGCTCCACATTGTGTACATTGCACACGACTGATCTTCTGTAGGCCATCCTCGGGAATTTCGCGGGAAACGAGTGGTTCAAGCATCGCAACGCTCTCCTGAAGATCATCGGCCTCCGCGGCGGGTTTGAGGCAGTCAAGACAGAAAATCTTCGTATCACACTGTCATGGTAGGCATCTCAATCACTGGGGCCTTGTGGGCCTATTGTCAAGCCTTTGGACCATGGTTGGTGGCTGACCCGCGTTACAGGGCGGACCTTCTGGGCTCATTCTTCCAAGACATTCAACCGGTAGCACCTCTACCGCAGAAGTGGGAGGCGCACTCGCAATCTCCTCCTAACTCGCCTCAACTGTACAGACCGACCTCTTTGGCATGGAAACAACAAATGCCGATGCGGACGGCTTGGATAACTATTTTCGACGATATTGTTCAATTGCTCTCCCACGACCGTGCGTTTAACGAGAAGCAGCTAGTTTTAGCTGTCTCGAGCGGCTGCTGGATGGAGCCGACCTTGTGGCGGCTGCTCCAATTACGTCCCCTGAAACGCGGCAATGAGCGTGAGCACGTGATCGAAGAAGTCTGTCGTCTCGGCACTTTACTGTTTCTCGCACCTATATGGAGATTCATGGGGCAAACACCAGTCTGGACTGCTGCACTGTCGAGGAACTTGCTAATTGTCCTCATGAAGCACATGACAGAGTGGAAAGAGCTCCAACCACTACTTGTGTGGGTCCTTTACTTCTCTGCTATCGAGACCAGCGATCTTGGAGAACGGAGTCACCTAGTCTTCATGCTAGCAATTCTCATAGGAAGTATGAAGCTTAACGCATGGGATGAGGTCATTCAGACAATTAAAGGTGTTCTGTGGGTCGAGAGGGTCTTCGCAGGGAGCGATGACCTAATTCGCGACGAAGTCATGACTACTGTAGTGCAAATCGCCACGCGCCCAGCTTTGGTAGATACTCCGCCAGCATTTCTAGAAGAACTTTCAGACAACGTTGTGGAGGAAAACTAAGCCATTTTGGGAAAGACCATACCCCCGTTCTTGCATCCACCTATCGCGTTTTCTTTGTCATCGGGCTTCAGCCTTGCAGCCTTGTCGTAAGCCATACAGCCGCGTTGTCACGACTGCGGTTCAGATTGGATGCAACCTTCGTGCACAACTACATGAAACACGCTGACTTGAGCTTCAGCTTCATTTCCAATGGACCGTTTCCAAGCATCGTGATGATTACATGCTTCCTCTTCACCGGCGATGCTTTGGTCGCTTCCATAGCACTTCGTCCGATTTCTGCAACATGCTGTGGGACGGATACGTTCCGCAGATGATGAAAAGAGCAAGTATATAAGAGGCACCACCGCTGCCTTCACCTCATCGTCACTCTGGACAAATACCAGCTCACCCTACCCCCAACCATCACCATAGTCCATATACCTACCACCGTAACTACTCACGATGGAGAATCTCCCCCCAGACCACTTTGTCAAAGCACAACAGTTCACTCCCAACGTCCATCGCGACCTATATCCCGCCATCGATCCCACGCAATCCTCGCTGTCGCAGAAGGGGAAAGTGGTCATCGTGACAGGAGCTAGCCAAGGATTGGGAGCTCGAGTGAGACCTGCTGATGAACAGTTGTCATGAACACTGACTGACACGAATCAGGCATTCGTCCCATCATTTGCTGCTGCAGGCGCGAAAGCAATTGTCCTCGTCGCTCGTAGTGCCGACAAGCTCAAGGAGGTTGCGGACACGGTCGCGAAGTCCCACCCAAACGTTGAGACACTAGTCGTGCCAACCGACATCGCCAACCCGACGTCGGTTGCTGACCTCTTCAATAAGGTCAAGGAGTACTATGGCCATGCTGATGTTCTTGTCAACAATGCCGGCATCTTCAAAGCCATCGCGCCTATCAAAGACGTCGACCAGCATGCTTGGTGGGAAGAACTGGTTGATTCACCCCTCTCTTCCACACCTGGTCCCTGTGCTAACCGATGTCCCAGACGCTCAATATCCGCGGCACATTCCTCGTGACCCACAACTTCCTCAAGTCTCTCCCAAGCCCAGACACGCCAGCCAAAATCGTCACGCTCACCACAGGCGCCGCATACGAGATCTTCCCCGGCCTCAGCGCTTACGGCCTGTCCAAACTCGCTGTTTTTGAACTCATGACGTACGTCGCAGCTGAGAAATTCAACGTCGTCGCCGTAGCCTTGCATCAAGGTATCGTCGATACCGAGATGACGGTTGACGTGTTCAAGCGTTTTGCACTTGACACGCCTGAGCTGGTTGGTGGCGTTGGTGTGTGGCTTGCCAGTTGGGAGCAGAGTAGGGACTTCTTGAGTGGGAGGTTTGTCACGGCGAATTGGGATGTTGATGACTTGGTGAAGATGAAGGAACAGATTTTGGAGTGGAATTTGTTGAAGATGAATATCAATGCGAAGTTGGGCGCAGAACAGTTTGAGAAGTGACGAATGAACACTGGGGATGGAAGGTGATGAACGAGTGAAGCCGGGTACTGATGAATATAGTCGCACCTTGCATTCGAACGTGCTTTTCGGTCTTTTGCTAACGTGTTTTACAAGCAAGCGCCGCGTACAAGCGAGCGCCGCACCCCACCAACTTTGCGCATCTCTCTAAGCGTACAACTCAACCACATTACAAGGCAGTATATAGTTATTGGCATGACAGACTAAACAGTTCCTTCAGTATCTTTCTTGCACATACGTGAGTTGTGTCCAGCCTCCCTGCACCTCCTGCAGCGCGCCAGAGCCTGGCGGCTGAGGCCTGATTGCTCTCCTCCTTGACGCTATTCATAAGCAATCTGCTGATTAGCCTTGCGTTGAGCAAGTATATCCTCTCCAGCCCCCTTTGTTAACACTCCTTGTTTCTGTATACGTCTTTTCTTACGCTGTTTACGCGCTGATGCTGCCTCATTGGCTTTTTCAAGACTAGCAATCTGATTGCGCATCAGCTCAGCTGAAAGCATCATCACCTCAGCCCCTTTCTTAAGCTGGTCAATTGCCTCAATAATTGAGGCCGGCGATGAGCCTCTGCTTGAGCAACTGGAGTGGGCGTACGAAGCTGCACGTCAAGCTTTGACAGGACAGCCTCAGGCTGGAAAGGGACAAGACCTGCTCCTTGAAAGGCTGAGCAGATGTTGGCTGACTTGAATGATTGATTAAAGGCTGCTTTGAAGGCTGGCAGAAACTCAAGCTTAGTAATGTGGTTGATGTGGTGGCGGATTAGAGCCTCAACCTCGCGGCTGTACGCGCGCTTTAACGGCGAGAAGCAGCCAACGTCAAGTGGCTGTAGTAGGTGGGACGAGTGAGGTGGTATGCAGAGAGTATAGATGTTGTTCTCCTTGCAAAGCTCTTGAAATTCAAGAGAGTGGTGGCTTTCATGGCCATCAAGGATAAGCAGCCAACGCGCCCCAACTACCTTGCCGTCTGTATGCTTAATGAAGTGCTTTAGCCACTCAACTCCGATCTTGTTGGTTGTCCAGCCGTTGTCGCTAACTGCAATAGCCCAGTCGTGTGGGATGTCCTCCTCGTACCATGCAGATAGGTGGTACTAGCCGGCAAAGACAATAAGAGGCGGTATAGCCCAGCTAGCAGCGTTGATTCCTTGGATCACTGTTACCCATTCGCGATTGCCTAGCTGAATAGCCTTTGGCCGGCCTCTTCTCTCTGAGCCTGTCACAACAAGCTGAGTTGTAATCTTGCCCATTATAAAGCCAGCCTCGTCAAGGTTGTAGACATCCTCATTGCAGATGCCGTACTTTGCCTTTGTCTGCTCTACAAGCTCAAACCAACTCCTAATTAACACAGGATCCTCACACTGAGCTCTGTGCCTATTATACGCTCAATTCTAACGCGCCTTAAGACTCTTTGTACGCTTAACAAAGTTGCGTGGCTAGTGGATGCCAACACGACCTGCGCCGCGCGCAGCCAGCAGCTTATTGGCCATATCACGTACAGCGTCGTACTTAGGCGCGAATCCACGATGATCTAGGTCAAGTATATAGCTAACAATGACCTCCTCTTCTAGCTAGGTCAGCTTCTTTGAATTAGGCTGGCAATTGCGTCGGGCAGGCTTGCCAGCGCGTCGGCAGCGGATTGTTTGTTCGGATACATTGTAGACGTTTGCAGCACGGCGATTGCTTTGGATTTGTTTATTTTCTACAGAAGAGATAGCAAGCTAAATATCTGCTTCTTTTGAAGCCATTGGAATATAGTGGTGTAGAGTTATTGTACGTTGAGTTAAAAGAGGCGCGCAAAGTTAGTGAGGTGCGGCGCTCGCTTGTACGCGGCGCTCGCTTGTAAAACACGTTACCACTAATCTTACACAACTTACCCATGATGGTTTCAGTTCTGCACACGTCGATGTATCCCGTATTTCATATACTTGGCACCTCAATTTCGCCCTTGTTGCTCCCACTGCCTACTCTACTCAAACACTTTCTTTCCGATGCCCATACTCACTACTCTTCTTCTCATCATCATTCACGCTGTTGCGATACGCCGCATTGGCAGCCTGTACGTGCGACGGCACAACACTGCTGTTCCTTCTGACATTTTCCTGCTCTTGCTGAATGAAGCGTTCTGGCCGCTTTCCGGCAATGGCTTCTTTGTCGCGGAAGATGAGTAGAGGAGTTTGTCCATGGAATATGCGATCGATATCTTCGAGCGTGCGACCAGCGGTTTCGGGGTAGAAGAAGTATACTGTATGGGGATAAGGAGGTGTGTCATGAGAGGGAGTCCAGGTGACTGACCAATTGGGATGAAAGAAAAGTTGAAGATTGTCCAGATGATATAGAAGCGCCAATGGAGGTTTTCAATGCCCGGTGGGGTGACTTCGACGACTTCGAAGTGTGTTAGCGCGGTTACCAGCAACATCTCGCACTGGCTTACCCATGAAGTTGAAGATCCAATTTGTTGCCGTTCCCAGCGCAGCGCCTTTGGTTCTCATTGCCATCGAGTTGATCTCGGTTGGGTAAAGCTACATTTGTCAGCATTTCAGAACGTTTTAATTATGCGACACAAGTACCTACCCATGGTACTCCTTGCCATCCGATGCCGAAGAAGACGTAGTACAAGAAGAAGAACGCAATCGAGCCTTTTGCCCACTGTCGCTGTGTTGCCAGACCAAGGGATGTATCTTCGTTATATCGGATGCAGATCGTGATGATGCAGTAGCAGAAAAATTGACCAGCAGCGGCGTACATCATCATCTTGCGGCGACCCCAACGCTCAACGTTCGGGATTCCGATCAACGAGAAAAGAAGATAAGAGACTGAGTTGCATGCCGCCAGCAGGCGCGCAAGGCTGTTGCCGAGACCCACGGAGGAAATGAGAACGGTGGGAAGGTAGTATGAGGTAACGTTGATGCCAGCTATGACCCGTTTAGCGCCGAACGAGGCACCGTAAGGAAGAATATGTGCTCACATAATTGTTGCATAGCCTGTGTACCCATGCCGAGAATGAGCCTGCGGATCGTGTGCGTTCCTTGTTGATCGCCCGTTTTGCCTCGTAACAGATCTCGCCATCGCACGGCGTGGTCCTTCTCGTACTGCACTGCCCACTGGATGTCCTTGGATTGCGTGATGATGAATGGATCATCAACGGTAGTTGCTTCGAGGTCCGCAAGGATGATATCCGCTTCCTCAACACGGCCTTTGGCGATAAGCCAACGTGGACTTTTGTTGAAGGGTTAGAGGAGACAGGACATTCAGAGTGTGATGAGAGTGATAGATTCGTACCTTTCCGGCAGCCATGGAACAGTTCCATATAGAATGATGATGAACAAGAATTGAAAGGCGAGCGGTACACGCCATGCTGCGCTACCTGCGACAAAGCTAGGTACCATGAGTATAGCACGAGAAATGTTGATGTCGACTTACGAGAAGCCGTAGGTGACCCAATTAGAGAGCGAAAAACCAGCAATGTTCATGATCATCTCAATGACAATGAGTTTGCCTCTCCAGCTGGCCTTCGAAGTCTCGCCTTGCCACACCGGTGCTGATGGTATCATTTTCCGTTAAAAGCTCTTCTTTCGATCCGAAGTGCTCACCAGTTGAAGTGTTGATGCCGTTGCCAATACCAGCAACAATACGGCCCACAATCATTTGCGGCACACTAAATGCTGAAATCTGGAGGATTGCGCCTATGCTCATAATGGTAGTACCCAAAAGGACGCAATTCTTTCGGCCGAGTGGATCACCAATGGCGCATACAGAGATCGCACCAAAGAAGCAACCAATATCGTAAATTGCTGTTACAGTACTGATCAAAGATGTCTTCCCATTGAGGTCGAGAGTATCAAGGAAGTCCGGGGTCACGATCACTAGACTCGTCAGCACGGAAATTGTGGACATTTTCAATGATGCGTACCGCCACCTAGTCTTGAAGTTAGTATGTAAGACTTGGCCAGTTTCTTTGATGCTTACCAAATACTCCTTGATCATAACCGAAGAGAGTCTATAATACTGAATGAGCCACTCCCAAACGATAAATGCTCAGATAGGAGTACTTACCATGTCAGTCGCACAAGCCACTGTGACCCAAAATGTAAGCCATTTTCCTGTCAGACCAAAATATGGTCGAGACGATGTCTTGAACATCGTGTAGGTGATGGCAGGAGTTCCCAGTAGGCTCTATGATATGTCGGGACTTGTGGTCGCGAGGAAGTGCTCAAGATGCACATATGCATGTCGAATGCCAGCTACGCTACTACATATACGGTCTGCATTGTCTACGTCTCGAAAAGCGCGCAAGTAGACAATGGAAACGCAGGCGCACTGTCCAGCTCTTGCTTCGCAATGACGAAAAGCCGCATGCATTTGAGGCTGCGATTGGTTAGGCTTTGCGATGATGACAGCGGCGGCGGCTCGATGCGGATTCCCCGCAAACCTGAATCGACGTCCTAACGGCCATCTGCCCAAGACCTGGGGTAGCATTCGGGCCTGCTGCACACGTGAATCGTCAATTTCGTTGTCACCGAATCTCATTCGACGACGATCTGTCGCACACGACCTGTCGGAGAGATTCTCGCTACCTGCGCGTCGATCGTTGCTTGTCTCGCAAAAGCATCATTTCTGGCCTGAGGGCTTTGAGTCCAACAGCACGCAAACACCAAATAGTGGCATGACACCGAGTAAACGCAGTTCGTTAGGGAAGATAATGTCGCATTGTTGGCAAGTCACCGTTCTGAAGCAGTGGAAAATGCTTGCGCTCCAACAAGGCACGGGTCGAGGGCTCACGCAAGGGCTGTGGTGAAATCCAAACTGATCTAGAATGACGCAGTGTCGTGAAACATGATAGTACAATCTACGATGAAGGGTAGGTGTAGATGTCAGCTCTGATAATTAAGCATACCCAGCAGTGACAAGCTTTCCAGGGTGACGAGAGACAGCTTCAAGATCCACATAACCGTGGCGTATCTGAGACATTTATGCCACTCCACGTAACCACTGAGACTAAGGGCATTTGACATAATGAGGGAATGGTTTTCCCCCTATATAGCCTGATGTTCGAAGTCGTTCCATTGATCTATGTAGATATCTGACAATGCTGGGTTGAGGGCCGTGTGACGTCATCAATCAAGACCTAGCGTTGTTCGCTACTTTCATTGTCAGCTCCGAAGTAATGCCTTCTGCATTTACAACACCATTTCCGTGAATTTACTGCCTCTGCCCATTACTACGACCAGCTATGAAATTTGTCCTCCAGTGCATCGGTCTTCACACTCTCTCTGTGATACCTCCCCTCCAAGGACTCGAGCAGTTGCTTACGCAGACTTGCCCGACCTTCTACTGACCTTGTCTTTATGCTTCACTAGATGAAGTAGACTTCACCGAAACCATCGCCCAACTGGAATCGTGATGGCTTCCAGTTGTGCGCAGTCATTGCCGATTGATCCTTTGTGAAGCCCTCCGATGAGTTGAGGAAGGGCGCAACGTCATCTTTGAGAGCGATGGGGATCTGCGAGTCATGTACCTCCCAGTACGCAAGAGGCATATCGAGCTGTTGCAGCCGTTCGATCGCTTCCTCCATGCGTACTTCGCCTTTTTTTGAGAGGTATCCATACTCCAACACATGTTCTTGCAAGCTCTGGTGGAGTTCGCGAATTCGGCGATAATCGAGTGTTGTCGGAAGTCCGTCTTCGCTGTGGCGATCGATGAAACGTGTCGCAGCCTTGAAGTCGTCGAATGCGTCATCTATAGGGAACAACCCGCCTTGGAGCGCGTCAATCGCTCTCGCGAGCCGACACAAACCAAGTTGCATGTCAGAAACCGCAAGGTTTGTCACAAGTTGCACTTGCGCTGCATCAACACATCAAGCAACGATGTTACGCCCGAAGTCATCCAAGCCACCGCATTCGATCGAAGCAAGAAGCATGTTGAAGCAGAGAACTTGAGCCACTGCAAATTTGAGTGACTGCGTAAAGTTCGCCTCATTTACGGGTTGCCGCAATTTAGGCCGCGCATCGTGGCGGTGCTCATGCCTAGGTGCGAACGAATAGGCACTGGCATAGACTTCCACGGCCGCTTCATAATGCCCAGCCAGGAAATGCTGATCCCCAAGCGCTTTCATGCGAGTCATCGTGACCACACGCTCCCACTCATCTGGATTGATGTTGTGGCCCGAGGGCTCCTAGCGAATCGACTGGGCTATAGAGTCTGCAAGCGATGTGTCAAGGGGCGCCTGCGATCAGGCAGTCGTGTAAGGGGCCATGCATATCTCGCAAGGAATCGAGCAATTCTCGACAACGTGAGGTGGATAGACGAGGGCTGAGTTCAATTCTGAAGGACACGCCATGAATATGGCTCATAACACCGTTCTCGCCCTTTTTCGCTAACACAGGTCTACCAGCTAAAGCTTGGCCGGGTGCGACACGTTGACAAAACTGGTAGTCGAAAATGCGAACGTAGCCGCATGAACTTTGTCAGGTCACGTTGGAGGACGAGCACGACCTTGAACGAAGTTTCGGTGCCTCGCCGCAAGTGAATGGCCTCTGGAACCTTGGGAAATCGCAATTTGACGTTCAACGCAGGTACCGGCGGTGTCCATTTCCGGGCCAGTACGAAGATTGGCGCGTCAAAAGAGGAAGGGTCGATCGCTGGTGGATTGATGTCGAATTGTATGCACGTGTTGGCATTGTCCAAGTACGACTTGGCAAGGGCGTGAATCTCTTTGTTGACCCGAAGGATGGCGAGCTGAAATGCGTAGCCTCGCAGCTTAGCCGTGGTCGGAGCCCGTTCTACCTGCTCAGCGTTGAGAAGGTGGCTCAGGACCATGTTGAAGAGCTCAGGGGGTAGTTGTGCAAGACGTGACATGCTTGACTTGGTTTAGAGGTTGATGTTTTGGTTGAGAGTGCAAGAGTGGATCAGTGTTGTTGTTCTGACTAGGTGGTCGAAGATGGACCTATTAGTCGCGAGATGGTTGATGGAGAGTGTTGTAGTGAGCATTTGCAAAGCGGTGTGTGAGTGGATAGAGCTCGCAACAGAACTTTTATACATTATGGAGCGCCACAACGCAAAGTGAAACGGCGAGCCTTCTACAGAGGCAGGGTGCTCTGCCGCACCTGATATCTGCTTGTTGCAAGCCTACATACTCGAGCCGCTAGCTGGAACCTCTTTTCACCGCACTGCACGCAAGTGCCAGACCACTACACTGGATATAATCACTCGAGAATTATGGGGTAATGATTTCAGGGTCCAGAAACATCATGCGATTCTCATAAAGGAACGTTAATGTCGTAACCCAACCCAGCCCGATGCCAAATGCAGGGTATAGTTAAAACGAATCTCAAAATCCATGCATGCAGGTACTCCATTCTCACCACGACGCATACTCAGCAAAAGCTGCAATGGCGACGCTCTACAACCCGACAGCAAGACCCAGTATCGCAGCACCAAGCGCTGCGCCAACACCGGCAGTTGCAGCCGGTACACCACCACCAGAGCTTCCGACCTGGCTTGCACTCGCAGCAGCGACCTGCAGGCCATAAGCCGAAGTCACTACGGCGGAGCCATTGATCGTTGTCGTGATGACACTCGTGGTTGTAGTCTTTGCAGAGCATGCGGACCACGAAGTCCATGGAGCCTTGGTGGACCATGGGCCAGCGGTCCATCCAGGCCAATCAGTAGGTGGGCAAGCTGCAATAGTCAGCAATTGTCTCTGGTATAGTTCTTAAAATATGCCACTTACCAGATCCTCCCCACCATGCGGTCCAGGGACCACTGCGCCAATCTGATCGAGTACTCCATTCTGAGAAAGGACCCCAGCTTGCGGATCCCCAAGGGCCAGCACCGTTAGGGCCTGCGTGAGTTGTCAGTTCACTGTATGTTTAACATGCGCAGGCATTTGAGCTTGTGCGCGGAACAATGTGATACATACCTCCCCAGTGTCCAGGTCCACCTGGACCTCCAGATCCTCCGCGACCTCCTCCCCACGGCCCGTTACCTGGACCCCAACTACCTGTTGGCCATGTTACTTGTGTGAGGGTTGACGGGATTTTTCCCTCTGATACAAGCGAGTTGTAGACGGAAGACCACTTGGCGGGATCGCTTGTTGCCCATGGTGGACCCCAGAAATTCGTAGTCGTTGTTGGCGCAGGAGTGACGCTTTGCCCGATGATGGGCGCAGCGAATGCCAGAATGGCAGTAAAGCTAAACCTCATGATGCGTGATGTGTTGTTCCCTGCTATTCCTGGCTGGTAAACGAGTAGACTGTTGTACGATGGTCCAAGCTCGATCGATATGTAGGATTTCAGCCTCGTCGGTAGTGTCGGATATCGTTGCGCAAGTGTATCGTAGACGAGATAGCAAATACACGGGACGTGCCTACCTTCAAATACACCAGACGCAAAGTACGCGGCCCTATGTATGATTGGCCCCGATCTTACTCACATCAAGTCCGTCATACCGGAGGGGTCCCGCAGAGAGGCTCAGCGTGTTAGTTCAGAGATAGACACGGGCGTACATAGGACAAGTACAACGCTTACGCGTTCAAGACGTGTCTGAGTCTCGGCAGTAGCGTTGTACAGAAACGTCATTGGGTAAGGGACCAGCTGCAGGGCAGTGGTCAGCCTTACGGCGTGCTCTCGGGGATGAGATGGTGGGGCACCTGGGACATTTTCGACAAAGAAGGACTCGAAGGAATCGATTTGATTGGTGTAAGAAGCGAGAAACACCAGGGCGTCGATGCAAAAGGAAAGGTGACGAAAGCTGAGTTTGTAAGACATGTCCTTCGGACAATAGGGTGGGGAGAAAACGCGGAGGATTTGCGTGCGGTATGCACCGCGCCTGCATATGTCGGCTTTTGCATGTTGCGTCACGCACTGTCTCAAATAGCAATAAAATGGACCTGATGTGACATGATCTTCACCGGGAGGTCGCGCTTCCTGTCCAGCTCTTTGCGATCCAAGATGCGTAATGAGCTGGGCGAAGTTGAGGTTGATGAAAGTGTTGTCGGACACCGAAGAGGAAACCCCGTGTGTAGATCGGGTCGGTGCAATCGGCAAGAAAATGCCGATGTCAGATTCACTCTGACAACATCAACTCTGCGATCGCTGTGTCACAGCAGAATGTCAAACGTCACGTTGTGTACGCGTCTTCGTTGCTTAGGAAAAGCTTATATCTTCGTGATACCGTCAGCATCACGATTGAGTCGTTGTCGATCCTCTATTCGGTCCAGGTCCTGACCGCTGTCCACTCCGGCTGACTAAACCATATCCGCCGGAGAAGCTGCCAAGTCCAATACCGCGACTACCAATGCCGGATGTCTCTAGTATTGCCGCCAGCTCGAAGTGCGAAATCATGAATGTCTTCACCTGTTGCGCCGACTGTCTAACCCAAATGTGCTTCACGAAGCAAAGGTCGACGTAATGTTGTTACACAGCCCCGGACCATCCGTCCGTATTATCGCCGGTTCTCCACGATGTCTGGAGATTCACAGCAAATCATACAACAAGTACAAGCAATATATTTGTGTCAGAGATGTACATTTCATACCATCCAGACAATCTGATCTACCATCGTAGCAGAGAAGGTACGATACGATATCTCTCATAGCGAGCTAGATGTATTGCACCGACCACACAACGAACAATCAAGCATTCTCACAAGATCCTGTCAAGCTTCGCCCTCCATCCCGTCTTCTCATTCGGGTTTTCCTCTCCACTGCCCACACTCACACCTTCATCAACCGTACCATGCTCATCATAGATCTGGTCCGGAAGAACCGCCTTGTTAATGAACGTCTCTCGTGGAGGCGCAATCCACAACTCAATGACAAGGTACACCAAAGCGGTAGCCACGAAACCAAGATGCCAGCCAAAATGGTAAGGTCGGGCACCGGCGCCGACATCGATACTGGTATTGATGGACTGGATGAACCCCGGTAGGTTGGGAACCACGCCGACGACGAAGGCTACAATGGCGCGCCAGTTGATGCCGGCGGTGTAGCGGTAGATACCGTTGGGCTGGTAGAGTGCAAGTGTGTCGTACTTGTGCTTGTGGATGATCCAGAAGTCGCACACCAGAATTGCCGCGATCGGACCAAGGAAGACAGCGTACGCTGCCATGAAGTTCAGGAAACTTCCGGCGCTCTTCAAGATCTTCCACGGCACCAGCGCCCATGCAACCACTGCGCAAATCAATTGACCGCGGCGAATATTGACGTATTGGGGGAACAGGGCCATCAAGTCGTTTGCAGCGGAAAGCGAATTGGCTGAGATGTTCACACCAAGCGCAGCAAGGGCAAAGCTAAATGCGGCGAAGAAACGGCAGGCACGATTATCCCAGTGCGCGATCAGTGCCATAGGATCCCAATTGAGCTCGCCGTACTTGACGGAACCGGCTGAGGTTGCAGCCACGCCGATAAAGGAGATGAAGGTAAAGACCAATGGCAAAAATGGGACGTAGATGAGCTGCCACTTGACGCTGACACGAGAGTAGCGCGAGAAATCAGCCTGGTAATGGATGTCAGTACATCGCTAGTCACCTGTGTTGTAAGACATACCTGATTGACCGAAAGAGTCGCGAAATTGCCAATGACCGAGGTCAAGCTGGACAGAAAAGCCCACGAGTATGCACTGCCCGAGAGCGTTGCCTTCTGGTCGAAGATATCTCCGCCATCGGTGGACTTGAACGCCCAGATCAAGATGGCAATCCATGCCACCGGCACAATGATGCTCTTCGCCATGAACAACCATCGCAGATTATTCGGATGCATCATCAGGAACGGTACACTAAGCAGCCAGAAGATGAAGAAGCTGACCATCGTGTTGGTCTCGATGCCCTGGCTCTCGGGAATAGTGTTCTTTAGCGTAAGGAAAGATGGCCAGATTGCTCCGATCATGACCCTGACAGCGTTGGCACCGTTCATGTTCTGAATGGCATACCAGAAGATGGCGAGAATGGCACGGGAAATGATGGCGACGTAGGAACCCCAGAAGCCCCAGGAAGCGCGTGCGAGGACCGGGAAAGGCACATGGTGGATCACACCGATTGCTCCGTTGAGGGCGATGATGAAGGATATGGTAAAGAACGCCAGTGCGACTATGCTGAGAGACTCGCGCCATGTGAGACCTGGGCATGGTAAGAATGGAAGACAGGGTGGTTAAGGTCATACTCCACATACCGATGGCGATGATGCTAGACGCGAACTGCCATGTCGCAGCGCTTTCATCATGTCAGTCCCATGTCTAACTTACATGCTATGGAAACAAGAGAACCATACTTGAAGGCATCGGACACCCAATACGAGATGAAACTCGTTACACCCCACTTTCGCAAATGTCGCGGTACGGGATCAAGATCTCTATTCGTCCTGAGAGAAGTCAGCGCCACACCTGACCAAATCCATCTCTAACCTCATCTCCAGATCCAGTCGAACTTACCATCGCGCATTCCCCTCCGCAAAAGCCGACCTCGTCTGCTGCACCTTCAGCGAAAAATGCGGCCGCTCAATAATCGGCATCTTATCGTCTTCGCTGGATCACAACGTTAATCCATCAAAACGGGACCACAAACACTCTTGTAACCCCCAGCACTCTTTATTCCCATCCCATTCCCAAGACAGCAGCTCCTCGGCACCAGCAAACTAGGTACACATTACCAACGCCCATATCTGTCGCCAAGTCAGATAAGATAAGCCATGCCCAAAACAGCGCTTCATCCCCTCCCATGTGTCTCACAATCTAACCCTACAAGACCGCCTCGCCAGCCCCGCACCACTCACAGACCTCGCGCAGCCAGGTGCCGAGCACATCGAGAACGGCTCGTCGTTGCTGCACTGTGTGATGCCGTTGCTTGTCATTCGGCGTAGAGATAAGGAATCCTGGTGCATGGGATGGAGCGATCGTCGCATGCGAGACTCGTTTGCACTTTCCCCGGATTGGGGTCGCTTCGCCACGCGACGTTTGATGTTGGAGAGCTCCACTGATACACCGGGTTGGGGTAACCCCAACGCAATTGCCGCAGACTCGGTACAAAGAAAAGATATCTTTAAAGGATTTGGCGAATGTTTTTTGGCGCATATACACATTGTGAATGTTTGTACGACCCAATTGCACAACGCGGTCAAGCAGGACTCGAGAGGTGCATGAAATGCGGATGCATGGATCCGACGACGAATTGCGATGACACAGTGCTATGTCAAATATGGGATGAAGCACAAGTCATGAGAATGCGCTACCTCAGTGTATGCGCGAGAGTCAAGTCATCCAGCATTGCAACCATCAGTGCCTTTTCTGAGAGCAAAATCTCCGACGACGATACTGTCTGTCTTGTTCATCGAGTTACACAATGATCACGGTCATTGTTGATACTTGTTACTGCGTGCAATGGCCAGCGGAAGTGGATCCGTTCGACCGTGGCCGGTTGCATGTTCTCATTGGTATATTGGTATATTCGTCGACAATACTCGTATGCACACGTTAATTTACGTCCGGTAACCGTACCGCGATGTCGCCTGACTGTGTGATGTACCGCACCCACGGGAGCGAAGGGTATTGAAGCTTGGAGGATAGTCAGTCAGAAATAGCACAAGTGAGGGAAAGGTACTCACCTTCGGTTCAATGATCTTTAGATACCGCACCTGGATACCCGAAGTTGTGAAGTAGGGAATCTCGAACTTGACGTTGATCGGCCGCTTTCCCTTGCCAGCACCAACGCCACCCATACTGCCACCAAAGCCACCCATCATGCCACCACCCTTCTCATCGTCTCCTCTTACTGACGGCAGACCCAGCTCCGCACGCATAAGGAACTCCTTGCCACCACCAAACTGCTTGATCTTCCATACTATTGACGACGTTTCGGGTGCGTAATGTACTGTGCCAATGTTCGTTCGGAAGCGTGGTGTGTCTGCATCTTCAGGTACGGGGATCGATATCTGGACGTTGTTTGCTGTGCTTCGCCTTTTAAATTGTGCTCTGGCCTAGATTGTTGTTAGTAGTGGGACCGTGACAGAGCTGCCTTTCCACACACCTTCAACATGTACTCTATCCTGCTGCCTGAGTGGCTCTCGACTATGCACTCGACCCAGATTAAAGGCTTCACTTGTGTGTTCAATCGGTAGCTCATAAGCTCGAATTCACCGTCTGGTGGAATGAAACTGATCGTCCGGTCGTTTTCGAATCTGGATAATCGCACGCACTGGTGAAACTTGACATCCTCCATCTCAACTGCCTTGCCTCGTGTGGCTCTACCAGTCGTCTCGAACATGACCTTGTCATTCAGTCCCAATCGCAATTCAGGCATACCTGACAGGTAGCACTTCATCTTGAC
Source organism: Setomelanomma holmii (assembly GCA_010015745.1). Taxonomy (NCBI): domain Eukaryota; kingdom Fungi; phylum Ascomycota; class Dothideomycetes; order Pleosporales; family Phaeosphaeriaceae; genus Setomelanomma; species Setomelanomma holmii. The sequence continues at coordinate 56,419 of ML978308.1, forward strand.
AGCGCCAAGAATTTCAGATCGTAACACATTGCCGTCTGCGGAGACGAGAAGATTGAGCGACTCGATGACGTCGAGGAAGACTTCGTTCTTGCGGTATCGAATACCTTCGCTTCGCCAGCTGACAGCATTGGTGACTGCAATGGGCGGTCGTGCCTGCACCTCGAGCTTGTGCGATTCTTGTGTAATGTATTCCTGCAATATCTTGGTCTCGGTGGTTTGTGGGTAGCCAAAGTCCATCATCTCATCTAGCAGCTCATAAATGACGACGAAGTTGTCGCGTATGCTCTCCTCCTCCAACTCCTTGAAGTACTCGGTGAAGACTTCGACGATCTTGTGCAGAAATAGTAGAATTTCTGCGGCATTTGTGTTGCGTTTTGTGAGGGCGAGTAGGTAGAGGTTGTTATGGCGAATGTAAAGGTAGTTGATGCCTTCGTTGGAGAAGCACGGCGGCACGGCGGAGCTGTCTTCTTCGGCCTCGCTGAGCAGGACAGGGAACTTTTCGACGGCGGACATGGGGATGTCTCCTCGGTAGTTGCGCGCCAAAAGGGTCTACGTCCATATGTCAGTCTGGCACTTTCCCCAGATACCCCACAAGCGCACCTTGCCCTTCAGGTCGAGGAAGAAGACTGCCGACGCCATTTCGAGAGCTATAAATCGCAGAAGGAGAGAGGTGAAGTTTCAAGCGGCTACCGTATCATCGTGTGCGCAGGTGTGGGAACGGAAGTTGCTGAGTCGTGGACTCGCGAGCTTCGTTGGTGATGCCAAATGTCCGGCCCCAGTCTGCCAAGACAGGAAGCACGCTAGTCCTGAATCGAGTGGACCCTGATCTCAGCCTCATCTCTCAAGTGGCACTTTGCATTTCGTGACACAACGCATCAAATGAAATCACCATATGACTGGCAGGCTATGCTGACGATGCGATCATACACGTGCAGCAGGAATAGCGGTCGTCTACAACGCGTCTTGAGACGGTAATTGATGAGGGCCCCGGGTTTTTACTTCCCAAAGGAACTTAAAGGTATTTACACATGAATGCTACAGTAGCCTGCTTTTCCACATCTCCACCTCATTTTCCGCATGTTCTCTCCTGCTCCTCGCTAGATTCGAAGTTCGTTTTACACACCTGTCCAATCGTCGGAGAACCTGCTCCAACAGCTCAATCATCATCTAGAAAACATACGTAGGCTGTTCATCGCTCAAGAACGTTGACCTCCTCGCCCTCCTCCTAACTTTTGGATTCCCTCTGCCTCGTTCATTACCAGTATTTCCATTCGTATTCTGATTGCCATTCCCCGTCGCTGCTTGCTGGTTGTTCGCGGCGTTTCCAGCATTCGCGTTCTGGCCGGCGTTGGCATTTCCATTCTGCGCATTGTTTGCGGTGTTGCCATTCGCGTTGCTTGCTGCGTTTCCGGCTTGTTGATTGTTGGCCGCGTTCCCAGCGGCAGCCTGCTGATTATTCGCCGCATTCCCATTTGCGTTATTGTTGTTTGCATTGCCCTTGTTACCTCGTCCATTGCCTTTGCCGTTTGTGTTCTGGTTCGCATTGCCGTTGTTCGCTGCAGCCGTCGTAGTGGCAGCGGCATTGGGATTGACAGTCGCGGTGGCGAGAGCTTGTGTGCGGTATTAGCATAGTTGCCCATCATCGAGAACGTGTGATATAAGAAGACGGTAAACACACCAGAGATAGCGGCAGCGCCTTGATCTGCCAGCCCAGCATTCTGATTCGCCTTGACGGCAGCGTCAAAGTCCTTTTGGTTTTGCAGGATCTGGGCAGAAATGCCCTCGAGAGTTTGGGTGGTGGCTACAGCTATGGGAACCATGAGCATACATTGTGGGCTTCGCATTGATGCATTGAAAGGGCAAGTAGAAAATGAAGAGATTGTTGGACTCACCAGAAGCACTTGTGTTGGTGCGACCTGTTCCATCTGTCTGCTGAACCGCGAAGCATCCTCCGAATGGACCAGCAACGGCATTGTTGCGGCACCGGATTGTACAGATATTGCCCGTTGATGCACCGATGCAGTTGAAGTTCTGTGGCATTTGTACATTGACGGTGAAGTCCTGCTCTTTTGCTTGAGAAAGGCCCAAGCTGCCAGGTACGTTGTTTGTGACTTTGAGTGGGGTGAACGTGGTCTGAGCATTGCTGGTCTCGTCCATATCGCATTCAAATGGGCCTGCGCCATCGGCGTTGACCTAACACATATTGTTAGAGAATGTATTCTCAGGTTGGGAGCCTTCATACTTGATGAATGGTGACCTTCATGACCGAGCCTGCCTTGACAGTGGTCATGCGACCAGCAGCAAGCTCATTCTCGGTTTGCTCTCCAATGTCGATATTGCCGTTGATTTCAGTCCTGCCACAGCCGTTGACGATGTTCTGGCTGATCTCATTATCTCGGATTATGGTAGCGTCTTGCTGGCAAGGAGATATAGTGGTGCAATTTCGCGCAATGTCAGGATCAACTACGGTGACGTTAGTGGCATGCTCGATAGTTCGGATGAGGCACGTAAGCGGATTACTCACCTAGAAAGCCTTGACTTGAGCCCGAATCTCCCACGGCTGCAAGAATAGCAGCATGTGAGTGCACAGTGGTGACGAGAGCGGCTAGCGCCAGTGCTGAAGATTGAAGATACATTGCGGTCGGAAATACTGCAAAGAGGGCGCGCAGCGCGTAAGAAGAAAAGAATGTTGAAGATTGCAAGACCTGCTGCGAAAGAAAGAAGACGCACTGCCAATGAAAGTATTCGAGACTGCAGTGGATGGTGATCTGCCCGCCCAACTTGAGGCTATATATTAATCTCAAGGGTCATCGTCCTTACCTCGCGTCACGACTATGTTCATGACACCCATGACGGTGTCCACTGGTACGAGACGTTTTACCGCCATGCTCAGGAGCATGTACGCGCCTAGCCTCTGCGTGCCTTGATTCCTTCACGCCAGACTAAGCTGGCAGGCAGCATTGTGGTCTGCGCGATAAGCAATGGGCATCGAATGCCTGTCGTTGCACCCAATCGGGATAAACCTAGGACGTCAGTGTGGTGCAGGTGGAATATGAAGCAACTCCACCCGCATTAAACTCGTAGTTCCACGATTGAAGACTGCATTGAGCCTGAGTCGATTCCTGATTCCGCACCACGGTCGTCGATTCCGCTGTTGGCGCCGAGCATGAGGCGTGTAAAGTTTCTCATGACAGAGAAGTCAAGTTTCGAATCGGCGAACACGCCACCAGGAAACACGATAGTGGATGTCATGCATCGTTCAAGGGACTGCCGAGGGCCGCTTCACGTTGAGCATAGACAATGGACGAAAGGAGATGTCCCGAGGATGGAAGCGGCCTCAGGAGACTGGTGTTTGACATCTGTGAAGAGTGGGTCTCTACCCTTACAGTTGGGCGGATCCGTTATGAAGCAGGCGCCTTCTGGTGCTTGACCAGGTTGAAGGCTTTCTTCCCAGACTGGGGTCCAGAAGTATAGAAGAGATGATGCATTCCCTCCTCATGTTGCTTTTGGCTTTGTAATGATAAGCATATTTGAGCTATTCTCAAAAACATTCTGTCGAAATCTAGCACTGCGCAACAATGTCGCGATTTAATCTGGGAGGCGTCGATGTCTTATCACGCTGGTAGGTATTATTGATAGATATGTTGTTGGCGTTCAAAGTGCGCGCAAACTGTGGTAAGAGAAGACGACGTACCATGAAAGTCGGCGATGGCTACTCTGGGGAGCACATCCCTGTTCAGCCCTACGACATCAGACCACTTGCATTCGAGTGAACAAAACTTTGCGATCGTGCCGCCAACCCACAACGCCGATCCACAACTTCATCTCTATACCTGAAGCTACCTTACAGTCGCCATAATGAATACAGTATGGGTTGACGTTGAGAGCATCCCGCCCGCTGCTAACCTGTGCATAGGTCAAATCAGTATAGTACGTCACATCCCAAGCTCCGATCAGAGCTCCTCCCAAACTCCCACATCACACGGCACCACGCCGCAATGCGCCCCCTCCAATTCGCGCGCAGAGCCGTTGCTGCTAGAATGTAGCATCAACGTGTGCCAATTCCCAGAACGACTTGCGAAACTGATGCCTCACGAAACACGTACCATGCCTATGCCACACCCCTAACACCCCCCACAGCTACGGCTGGGCAACTCTCATCGTCGCCGGCGGCGGCGCCTACTACTTCGCGAAACGCAGCATCAATGCCGACCGCGCCGCCAAAGCCGAAGCCGACCGCCAGAAGCGCATGCGCGTCTTCCAGCTCGAACAAGAACACCTGAACAACCCTTCTTCTTCTTCTTCTTCCTCCTCCAGCCAATCCACAACCTCACAACTGCTCCAGACAGCAAACACACAGTCGAGTCGTGCGGGTGCGGGGAGTGGTATAGCGGGTAGCCCGGGACACAACGGGGGCGCGGAGGAGAGTGGGAATCCCAGTTTGCAGGCGAGTCAGGACCCGGCGCCGACGAGGCATGAGCCACTAAATGCGGAGGGGAGGGCGAGGGAGAAGAGTAAGTATGAGGCTAGTGATGTGTATCGGAGTCGGAAGGGGGATCGATTCTCGTGAGTTTCGATTTGGGGTGGTGAGGATCTTGGTAAAGGTTGATGGAGAAGGAGCTTCACGTGTATATATTACAAGCTATGGCACAAGCAGGGAGCATGACTGGGAGTGATAGCAATCTTCTCTCGAAGCAGAATGCCTTTGTATGCTGTGATGTGTATCATCATCATGCTGCGCGCCGAATGCACCAAGAGCCCATAACGCCGGCGCAGTATGGCAGGGTATAAAGCGACATGTAATCATATCTCTACATGTTCCTCTTCATCCGAAAATAGCACTCCTTGGGCTATCCCTCCGCTTCTCGTAGAGCCACTTGTTGTTCAATCCTACGCTCGCCTTGCCTGTCGAAGGCGTAGGTGTACCTGGCGTCGCGCTTGACGAGCTGTCTCCAAACAAGCTGCTGCTCAGCGGACTGCCGCTATAACTCAACCGCTTCGTTGCCGAACCTGACAGCGCCTTTTGGAACAACGGACTACCCGTACTCGTTTGTGGCGAGAATGGCGAATTCGACGTCGACATGCCCAAGTTTCCTCGCGGACTTCCTGACAGCGGCGATTGCGAGCTGCGATCCTGGCTGAAGCTACCGCTGCGTGGTGTGGATCGCTGGTATCGCGGAGGCGTCGCGTAATTTGGCGATGCATACTGCGAGCCTGGTGTTCGAGGCGAAAGTACGCCCTGCTTCAGGCCCATAGACGCGCGCTGCGAGGGTGTGAGCGGGATGTCGGCGATGTCGTCGGGGTAGTAGCGGCGGACGAGAGGTAGGAAGGCCATGATGATATTGGCGGCGAAGGCGAGGCGGACCAGTACTATGGCCCATTCGCTGTATGGCACGGCGCGGACGACGGTGTTGATTGGTGTTCTAAGCAGTGTATAAGCAGAAGGTCAAACGCTTGCGACATGGGCACGTACGCGGCATATTCTAGCAGCTTCACATTGGACACCACGGTATTGCCGCATACCGAGAGGAACAGCAGGCCGGCATTGGCGACAATGGCTCGGACGTTGCGCTCGTCAAAGGTGGTGGCATACTGGCGCTGCGCGATCTCGTCAAACTTTGGATGCTTCCACGACCCACCAGGCGTGTATGGCTGGTCTGATTGCGCAGCTGGTGTGGAAGGTGTCGCTGGGGTAGCTGGTGCACGTGACACCGTCGAGGGCGCGACTCTGGCCAGAGACATGGCGATTGAAGCTCGGGAAGCTATGCGCCTGTTTTGTTTGTGATGCCCTGCAAAGGGGTGCCGTGTAGTTGGTCGAGGC